>JANHFO010004787.1:88761-99439 GCA_032468095.1 Pareas carinatus | reverse complement strand
TACTTTAAACACTTGCATTCAATATGTAGAGCTAGTCATTCATAGATTACAGTATTCCATCATCTAAGAGGTATCAAAAAAATCAAAGACAATCCATTATATCCATTATATAACCTGAACAACCGTTATCCTTCCACCTCCTCCTTTCCTTTAACATTCTGTATCTGTCCTGCCTAGATTTAATTTTCTGGTGTTTTGTCATCTATCACCTGTTATAATAGTTAACAGTTTCTACTCCTTTATTTTGTTTTCTAGTCATATCTGGCTCTATAATGCAAAGCCTGTTTAAGAAAGATAAGAATAGTTTTTCTAGATACATGCTTTTTAAAACTTTTTCCAAACTCCTGTTTGAAATTCCATACACTGCTATATCTATATCACAGATAAAAATAAAATGGAGTTGAATTTGTAAGGTCTATACAATTATATAAATAGAGGGGCTATCATGTTTAGCAAGTTATTGAGATTATCTCATCAAATTAACATTCATAGTATTAACAAAATGAATACTGGGATTTTATAATATTCAAGTTTCACATATCAATCTTTTCAATATCCAAATCAAACCTACACATCCGGTGTACTTATCTCTGATCCTGCTTTGCTTTCTGAGACCAACTTGCCAATTTGTTATGAAATCAACATGTACTGAACATATGATGGGTTCTTGTAGATATAAAGTTTAATATAATACTTCAATGACCATACTGTATTATCATTATTTATACCTGATCTATGCAAACCTAAGTATCTCATGAAGTGCAGTTTTAGTGAAGGTATCAATTTCCTACCTAACATTAACACATATTGCTGACTTACATAACAGCAAGTTCTATTATTTTCTACTTGATGCCTTATTAAATGTCAGGAGTGCTTCCTCTATAAAAATATAGAAGCAATTTTAATAGAAAATGTACACCCAATATGTGTTTGGCAGCACTTGTAATCCTAAAATACAAAGATATCATTATTAGCCCTACATTATTGCATCTAGTATTACATATTTGGGGTGAAGGATTCAAATCTGACCCTTATCTAATATGAATAAATAACCTGATTTTTAAAATATAAATGCTGTGCTTCATCAGTTAGATGGCCTAGACATTGATATTTGAACATAGGTCTTTTTAGTATTTATATTTTACTAGGTTCTACTAATGTAGTTGAAATGTTAATATATATTGCAAGTCCATGTATGATATGTCATATGCTAAATAATAAATACCCTTTCATTTTGTTGGCCATTGTAGTATAAATACTATGTATGAAAAATCTGCATTCTTTGTGCTGGATCAAAATTCCAGGTTTAAATAATAGAAAAAGTGCCAGTTCATTTCCTGCAATAATCAGCGAGCAATTGAGAGCAAGTCAATCAAGATAACAAGAAGCTTAGCAACATTCAGTCATATCAGCATTATCAAAATTGTGAGAATTTGAAGAGCAAGTACCTTCCTGCTGAGCAAAGCAAATGAGAACTCACTTGCTAAGTAGAATCTCTAATGCCTTTTCAAGAGGTTCTTTCAATTCTTGGAATACCTTCTCTCCAAGATGAGCTAGGCAGTCTTCAATTGAAGTCTCTGGGTTTGCAGGACTAAATACTGGCGATGTGTGGCAGTCAAAGCCAGTTGTAGTAAAAGCTGAAAATAAACAGTAGAGTTAATTTATGAAGGATTTATAACACTAGCGAAAACAATATATTATAAAAAGAAGAATTCCTCAAAGTATCTATTATTAAGTATACAACTCAGGAGGAACACAATAAAGGTACAGAAAAATAAAAGGCAACCCATCATTTAATACTAAAATAAATAGAGTAATAAAACTTAAGATTTCTATTGTTATTTCTGCTGGTTCGACCTGCAACAAAAACTACCAAAACAGGTAATTTACCGTATTTTTTGCACCATAAGGCGCACCGGACCATAGGACACAGGGTGCCCAGAAGCCTCCCCATCCCCTTCTGGCGTTTGCAAATTCCCAGATCGTCAGGGGAATGTCAGGGCGCAGGAAGAGAGGTGCAGCAGCAGGGAAGAGCTTGGAGCAGCTGCCCAAAGGTCCGCTCGTGCTGGTGGAATCCCCAGGCGCTGCTGGTGCCGGCGCCGCCGTCCCCTGCAAAGCCCAGAGCGGCTCTCCCCATCCTGCGAGGCAGCAGGTTAAACAGCTGCCACCGCCGCACGCTTCTTTCCCTCAGCCGCTCCGCGCTCCCAAGGACGGGTCGGGAAGCCTCCAGTTCGGCTTGCAGGCTGATCTTCGGTCTTTGAAGCACCCTGCAGAGCGATCTCTGCACACCCTGTGTGATCTTTGTGTGTCATTTTCTCTATCTCAGTGTATCTGCCTCTCTCTCATTCTCTTTATGTATGTGTGTCTCACCTTAACCCCCTCCCCTTGCCCAAGTAGGAGCTCTCCGCGCCGCTTTCCCCCCCTCCCCAAGCCACAGCTCTGTCAGGAGTCCAGGTGGCGGAGTGTGGGGGCACTGAGGATGAGTTTGTAGCACCAAGTGGGCGGTGGACTGAAACAGTTTGAGACCACTGGATTATACCTTTATATCAAATATTTCAAAAGCTGTGATTAACAAGGTAAACGAGTGGTCAAATCATGCTAGTGATACTTGTTTTAAGAGTTTTTCCTCTGGGAATAAGGAAAAACAATATCTTTTCATAATATTAGCAAAGAAAGAAAAGTATACCAATATGTACAGACCTTCCAAAATTTCTTCATCAAGATGTTTCAATTCTTCCTCAATTTCAGCTTTAACTTTGTCCAGGATCTCTTTTTCTACAACTTGTGAGACTGTAGATGGCTCTGCACATGGATGAGCAACAAAGATCAATCACTAGTACATATATTTACACTAAAGCAAAATTGCTCTATTCTGTCATAAACTTAGAAAGTCAAGATTGTGTATTTAATACATCAAAGTCAAGGTTTGATGTGTACAAAATGTATATTAAGTATATATTTTTTTCTCTGGAGATAAAGCAAATTCTCCCTATGATTACGACCATAACCTATTTAATAAGTTACACATTACTGATATGTTTAACATTTAAAATTAGTAATAAAATTATTTTGATGACCAGTCCCTATGGGCATGAATTACTTATTGAAAATAAAATGAACACCCTTTGAAATATACACAGTGCTACTTAAATAAGAAATACCAATAACTATGTTTTTTCTCAGCACCAGATTTCAATGTATTACCTTATCATTCAGTAAAACAGTGGTTATGTTACATTTGAAAAATATTTTAAAATTCTATTTATTATATATCTAACTGCAACTGAACTGAATATCTTACCTTGTATGGACTGTTCCTGAGGCTTTTCCTGTGACAAGAGACCCAAATAACTGAGGACCACATATTTTGTTTCATAATGAAAACCTACAGGTACAGGGGTAGAGGATGCCATTGAGCTGGCTTCCAAAGTTCTGTAGGATTATGGTTGACGTGTTTTCTTCGTTTATAATCTAAATAAAGAAAAATACACATTTAATTTTAGACATTTGCAACTATATTCTGATTATTTACACAAGCACAATTATGTCAGCACACATTTGTTATTGTATTGCACATATCAAGATAAATATCTAAAGAAATAAAGTGTTGTGTAAACTTTATAGCAAGATGTCAAATTTATCATTATATGTATTTTAGGGTCACTTGACTTGCTGACAGAACTTGTGAAAAAAGATCTTGAAATAGCAGTAGACTACAAACTGAATATGACTCATAGGTGTGACAATGGCTTAGAAAAAGCAAATGTAATGTTAGGTTGCTTTAAAAGAAGTATATTTTATCCTGCATTGGTCAGACTTTATTCTAATAAGTCTGAACTACCTGGAACAGTTTAGAGGAGGGCAATAAGTAAAAAAAGGGAATGTTTAGCAATAAGAATACTGAGTGATATATGACAGCACTAAATGAAGTCCCAAAAAGCCTAAGCTCTCTTCTCTATCATCTCAGAAAGCTGAATATTAATATATAGGATGGCCTATACATATATCTCCATCTTAACAGGAATAGTGGTTCAGCTGATGAAACAACTGCCCAGAGAGAAGGAATATTTCTTCAATAAATATGTTCAATGAGGGGCTGGACATCTACTAGTCAAGGATACTTTAATTTGAATTCCTGCATGGAATGTGATAAACTGTCCCTTTGAACTCTACTGTTCTATAAAATCGTCTACAAGTTGACACAGAAAAAGCTTTACTAAGCTTCTTGCCTGAATAACATAAGAAATTCCATCAGATTTCTGTTTAGAAATTGATAAACAGGAAAAACAACATACAAATAGTAAGAAACTCTTTTTCATGTTTACCATTTCTAATATTCATACTTTCTTACAATAGCTTTTTTAGCTGCAATAACATGAAATATAGGAGGACTGGAAAAATGTGCATTCAGTTCAAATAAGGAATACACAAAATAGCCTTCATGAAAACTAATAAGCAACCATCCTCTAAGTAATACTTCATTACGGAAATTGTAATAGATTATGTTGCGGTTAAATGTCTTTCCCTGCTTGAATTTCAATACTGTACAAACAATTCCTAGGGTGTTAAATTTTGCTATATTTCCATGTTCCTCTTATTCTCAACCTTATATTGTGGTTAGAAGTATTGGTGCTAAGAGTTTTCCTAAGAGCAATCAATGACAATTTCCAGATGGGCACAATCTGCTTTGTTTTGCCATTGATGAGTTACCTGATCTATAAGGAGCAGGAGTTCAACCTATTGGTAACTTTGGACTTGTCTGTTTACATCTGCATCTTCCTCTCCATAGGTTTTGGGTGTTTGCCCTGACCCATTCCCACCCACCCACCCACCCCATAAGGGCCCAGAGGACACAATTGTCAGTTCCATTGTATCTGAGTGTTCTCCACAGTCTGCTTACTAGTTGATCAACAACTGGACGAACTGAATAGGAAAGCAGGAAAGTCAGCTCTCTGGTCACTGCTTAAGAAAGCCCTTTATAGCAATTAGCTGTCTGAAAATGCTGGTTTAGACAGTCTGAATAACTGATAAAATTGCAACCAACCCAAGAATTGCCTGCCGAAATAAGTTTAAACAACGGATGTTATGCAAACTATATTTCAAATTCCTAAATTAAACAAATAGCATAATGTATTTCAATAGCACTACCGTGCTATTATTTTGAAATGTTGTAAGGATAAAATCAATCTGGCCATGATGTTTGTTGTTTTATCACCTATTATTTTACAGATGTCCCTACTGTAACTTACACAATAAAATATGCAAATAAATTGATCAGCTGTCTATTTTTCTATACGAGGTAAGTCAGTAATAAGTTCACAGTTTTAATCATCTCTAGTAAGCCTGCTTTCTCTTCTAACCCTCAAAGCAGCTGCTATCTTTTTCTAGAATTCTATAGCTATCTTCCACACATAGACAGTGAGTTCAAGCCTCACCTTAAAATGAGATCAGCTGGGTGACCTTGAGCCAGTCACACTCTTTCAGCCCTAGAAAGCAGTTAATGGCAAACAGTTTATGAAATCTTGCTGAGAAAACTGCATGAAGTAGTCCAGTCAGTTACTAGCCATCAACACTTACTTGAAGGCATGCATACACGTGTGTACACACAGACACAGTTAACTATTTCATGACATAGTAGTCCTGAGTTAATGAGACCAATTGGGACTGAAATTTCTATCTCTAAATAATGTAATTGTAAAGCAAAATGCCATGTAATCACACCACTTAGCCATCAAAGTCATTTGAGTTTAAATCAAAGATCATGGATAATTAAATTGACATCTCCAGATGTTGAAAAGGGTTCCAATATCCAAATAATTCACTCAATTACTGAAAGTGAAAAAAATATCAATTGCTAAAATAATATTCCAATCAAGGAGCTTCGCTACCTGCTAGTCCTCAGTTTAATAGAGTATATAATTTTCCTATTACTATATGAATATATAAAGCTAATTAACATATGAATGTGAGGTAGGCAAAAAAACCTTAATGTCTATAGGAACAATTAAAATTATCAAATACTTTCAGCTTAGAAATCTGTTGCATGTTTTAAAATGGTTAAATGATTTGTTACAATTGTAACAAATTTCCAGATGTGACAAAATGACTACAATAGAGGAAATGTCCAACCAGAAAAAAATCCATCTATAAGAAAGCAAATATATGAACGCTACTTCCTACCACACCACTAGCTTTCTAGGATGCTTTATCATTTTAATTTGCCTCTTTTCGGAATAGGTGGACTTACTGTTCTATAGAAAACATCATTTCAATTTGGGCTGAGCAGGAGAGTTCAGCCTTTATTCCATTCAAAGCTTTATACCCCACATTCAGTTACCAAGCCAAAAACAGCAACAGTCCTATTGGCTCTTATTCCTTTTCTGTCCATGCATAATTTTTGCCTGCCAGAGTTTTGTACCCCAACTGATTATGGTTAATTACATAGTGTGCTTTCTTCTCTTCCTACCAAATAGTTATTATAGAGAGTAAGGAAGATAATTTTTATAGAAATACGGAAAAACTGTTACAAGGAGGGAGGAGGAGGAATCAGAATCTATTTTGTCAAGTGTGTCAGGACATCCAAGGAATTGGTCTTCAGCGAACATGCTCAATACATACATACAAGTGTGATTACAATAAAGATACAATCAAAGATACATTTCATAGACATTTGAATATACTCAGGGGTAGGGCCTTCTCTGTGGCAGCGCCAACCCTATGGAACGAGCTCCCTCCGGAGACCCGTAGGATTGTGGATCTCCGGGCCTTCCGCCACGCCCTCAAGACCCATCTTTTCATCCAGACTGGGCTGGCCTGATCCCCAGGGTTTTTTTAGAAGTGTCGGTTCCTGGAGGGGGGTACTAGTGAGTTTTAGCGGGTCTAGCGGGTTTTGAATTGTAATGTTTTTATGGGTGAATTAGCAGCCTTAGATTTAATATTTTTAAATTGCTTTTTAAACATTGTATTATATGGTTTTTTTTAGATAGCTGTATACCGCCCTGGGTCCTTCGGGAGAAGGACGGTATATAAATTGAATAATAAAAATAAAATATATAAGCACAATCACAATCATTTGTACATATAGGCATAGTCATTGCATATATAGGCATAATCAATTGTGTATATAAGGATAAGATACATTCATAGTCATAAAGTAAGTGTAAGCTGCAATCAAGGAGGAGGAGGAGCAAACCAACAAGATCAGACTTGTGCAAAGTTTCATTATTACAGCCTAGAAAAGTATTTTCTTTCTTTCTGGTGCTTTCTAGGTCTGGTCTACCTAGAGGCTTTGATTAATGGTTAACAGTTACCTCTGCAAAGGTATGCGCTGTACTCACAAGGATACCCCACCGTTTAAGTCTCCGCCAGACAAAAACTTTTTGGAGACAAGGCTTTTAATCCTAGTAGCAGGCCAAATAGGAACGCCAGCTGTCCCTATCAGCCCCAAAAGTGGACCCACAGCCCTGCCATCGGATCCCAGACCATGCAAACCCCCTCCCTTTTTTCTCTCTCCCATTCCCTGCCTTCCCTTTAGTTGGAGAAAGATAGCAGCCAAGGGGCAAGGGAGTCAAGCCCGCCCTTCACACAGAGAGGCCCACTGAAGGCACCAGGCCAGCCCAGGCCAAGCTCCACCGGCTGAGACCGAACCATGCGCTCCCACCCTCTGCACAGAACTCCTAAGCCCATGCTCCCCAGCTAGCTCTGAGGAGACTGGGGCGTCCAAGAGAGGAAGGGAATTGTTTGGGGACTGGGAGGGGGCCACAGCAGCCCTCGTGGGGCGTAAAGGTGGGGAGGGAGAAACAGAGAGAGAGAGAGAGAGGGGAGACAAAGGAGGACCCCTCCCCAACGCCCCAACCTATCGGGGCTCCGACCTCCCATCACAGCCTCCCCCCCCACAACCGACTCAACTGCCCCCCCCCGCGCGCGCAACTAACCGCCCAGCTCGCTCGGGACGGCACGCGACCAAGAGGAACCACGCGCGGACGAACCCCGAGGCTGCTTTTCCTTCCACTCCCCTTCTGGGAAGTGAGGTGGGGGGAGAGAGAGAGAGGATGAGAGTTTCCTGACTCTTCGGCTTCTTACCTGAGTCTCGCGAGGATAAGACACACATGCACACAGACACGCAAGAAAAAGAAAAGAAAAGGAGGCAGAGGTCAAAACGAGGGAGGGCGGGCGACGCTCCCTCGAAAGTGACCCTTGCCGCCTGTCGGTGCTGCGCGCGCAGCGCCGAACTTCCCTCCCCTCCCCGTCACTCTTTCAGAAAAGCGGCCGCCGCCGGGGCCGCCATGCTGGGCGCGGGCAGAAGAAGGGTTTTGAAGGTAGCGGGCGCGCACGAGGGTGTGTGACGTCACCCGCCGTGTAGCGGAGGAGGTGACTAAGCAGATTCGCGTCGCGATCTCGGCTTAGCGAGAGCTTTTTGAGGTCAACGTGGTCAGAACGCTCGGACGTAGAGATAGTAAATGTAGACTTGTACGTTGTGGTAGTTTAAGATAGTTTGGGGTTGCTGTTTTTCAATCGTCTCAGTTGGCCGGCTTCCTACATGGACGATTTCTTTGTTCTTTTCTTTCACTGTTTTTGTAATCTGTTCCTGTCTATAAATAGGGTGCAAACGCAATATAGAAGCTAAAAGAAAAGACATATCAGTTAGTACACAGAAACACACACACTCATCCATCATGGCTGAGGAATTCTGGGAGCTGAAACCCACATATTTTAAAATTGCTCAGTTTGAGAAACACTGTGATAAGTTTTTCAAGTATTAGAATAGAAAGGCTGCTCAGATCTACAGAAGTGAGAGTCCTCGGGTTATCTTCGGTCCTATGGCCCTGTAAGAAGATCAGACCACCACCACCCCATCTCCCATCCCCTTCACCCCAAAATTACAAGAGACCAACTCGGAAAGTCAGGGGGAAAGCACAACAGCCCCAAAAGTAAAAGAACACACAAGCAGCAGTAATAATTGAGTAGACAGAAACCAGATAACAATTGAAAACCAATCAAAACCAACTGATAGGATTAAAACTACGGAAGTCATTGCTTAAATTTACATTTCCCAAGCCCCAAGGAAGATCACAGGTGTTACATAATCCTGAGAAGTCAGGAAGCACAAATTAAATAATAAAGAGCAAACAAAGGTAAATCAACAGCATGTGAAATTACCAGAAAAGTATAAAAATCCATGTACCTGCTGAACTAATTTTGTCTGCTACCCCAGAGGCATTCTGACACTGTTTGCCTATGATTAATTAAATAAAATGGAGACCTCTCATGCAGCTGCTTCCAATTCATTTCTTCAGTGTTTATCCCACAGCTTGGAATGGGAGTGGATATTTCTTGGATCAGCCCCCTAGATGTGATTGTCTCTTCAATAATCTACTCAATGCTCTAGTTTGGAGAATCTGCAGTTTCCTGACCACCCCCAAGGGTTGCCCCACTCTAAGCATACTAGCAATGCAGCCCAGGACTGAAGCATCCTGGTTCAAATTGGGTTATAAGTGGTGCAGCAGCTAATACTGGAAAGACACCCATGGCCACAATCTAAATGTGAAACTTAAGAGGCATCTGGGATGACCTCCAGATCACACCACTTTCCCATTGAGAGGAACTATGAGGTTTGAAGCTCTGCAAATTTATTGACAAAAGACAACCAGGGCTTAGAGTGATTCAGTCTATTTCGTCCCATCCAGACCATGACTAACTTCAGACACAGGTTCAAACTTTTATAGTTCTGCTGCAGTTTTGCTGACCTGCAACTGCCTTTGTTTATTCACACACTAAAGAGCAACAGATGGGTCTATAGGCTGTTCTTGCACAACATGGTCAGTTACCCAGCCACATTTCGACTTAGCATATGATGTGAATCCAACCTATGTGGTTAGTTTATTGAAAAAGGTTTTGTGGAAAAACTGAACTAATTAAGGAGAAGCAAATCCTGCACAGACATTCTTAGAATAGTCTTCCCCAACCTTGGTGGATTTTATAAGAGAAATACTAGAGCTCTAACCTGCTGGGATGCAAACTTCCACCTCCTAAGAAAGTCTCTTGATTAGGCTTTGTATAGCTTTTCTTATCCACTCTGTTAAAAACCAGAGCCAAAAATGCCTTTTTTCTCCTTCTGATTTTTTCCTACTAACAAATCTACACATGTCACAAGAGGCTAATTTCAATGGATTTTATATTTTAAAAAATGGGGACCAGCAATTTTCAGAAGAATCCATTCCTCAAACTAATTAACACAGCCTTTACAATTTCTGTCCTTAGATTTTTTTTCTTGCAACAGTTTTGCGAATCAATTTGCAGTACTATGATAGTAATAGAATGTACTGCAGCGCTAAATCAGTTTTTAAAAAATGAGGGAAGGAAGAACTCTTTGGACAGCCTTCCACTGCTTTTCTGAATGTAGATGGGTCTTCCAATAAGAATCTGGAAGTAACTAACTTACACAACACTGTTAAATTATCTAGTAGGAATTTATTATTATTACCTCATCTTTCCTATTACCTATTACCTACTCTCTTAATTGTAGGACAATTGACTTGTTGCTTACACCTTACAATATAAAATAGTTGTTCATTTAATACCCCTTTCCTGACTTGATTATTAGTATCCTACAACTGTTCTAAACCTATTAAGATGTACCGTATCACAAAAATGTATAGTATGGCATGAGGAAGGTGTT
>JANHFO010004787.1:72825-88661 GCA_032468095.1 Pareas carinatus | reverse complement strand
TCATGAAAAGAGCCAAGGTTGCCAACCCCTGGGGTAGATTCTCAGCCATCCAGGTCATGGTTGTCCCAAAGGTGCTTTTCAAAAGGCAACTGGGCTCCCTTGCTTTTTCCTTGAAAGCTACAAGGACGGGACCTTCAGAGCTCTATAACGACCGGATGACTGCAAAGAATACAAATCCTCATTTTAAAAGAAGCCTAATATAAACCTTTCTATTCCCACCCACCATTCAATCAGAACTGAAGAAGTTTTTTGGATGAGAAGCGAAAGGTATTCAAATGGGGGGGAAGGACCCCAAGAAAGTCCTGTTGCCTTTTGAAAAACACCTTTTGGGACTTTCCAAGCAGCAAGCTCTGCAAAAGGACAAGAAATGCTGCATTTTATATCTCTTGCGTTTTGGAAATGAGCAAAGTTCTAAGGCTCTTTGGCTTTCGTCCGCTGAGATTGTCTTCTGAATTCAAAAAGGCACAGCGTTTAATGCATCGTATATGTCATGTAATTTTGGTTATATTTGCACAGAAGTAAATCTCTGACTTGTGATTCAGAAGTGATTTAAGAGTTGATTCACAAATGTGCACAAAATTGAGAATTTTTTTAACATTTCAGCCTCAAATGTTTTTTATCGTGTTGTCACAAAATTTATTTTCTTGAAACTGGTATCTGTTGGTCAGATATAGATTGAGAAGAAAATAGTGCATTACTAGATTTTTCTGCCCCTGTCAAGCAACATCATGGTGGTTAATTCTGCAAAATAATAATAGTTGAGCAATTGCCTCTCTAGTTCCCTTCACATAACCTTGTTAATTCTGGTAGCTTGTGATACACATGGAAAGTGGCTTCATTTTATTTTCATGATATAGAAGTTTGACAGCGCAGGGTACTTTCCAACATGTGACCTTGAACTTATGTCCTTGGAGATTGAATTGTTTTGCAAGAAAAATCCCAGGAATGTCTTTTGGGCAGAGCTGGGAAAATAAACAGAATGTCATCTAGTTTTTAAAAAATTATCTGATTTTATATTCAGAATTGTCAATGTGAAATTCTATGTGCTATGAAGGCGTTATTAAAGGTTAGAATGAAATTTTGAGATGAGGGGAAATGGAAATAGAGATGTTCCTGGATGGCTTGGGATGTCTTAGATTATATATAAATCTTGAAAGATATAAGAAATGGATAAGATAAAGATTGCTTCTGGGAGGGATAATACTTTAATTAAAAGGGACACTCCTGAACTCCAGTAGCAATTTATTTCACAATAATGAACCACAATAAGGCAAACAAATGAGAATTTATGATTGATATTAGATATGTTTGTCGTGAAATCTGCAAAAGATGTGTTGTTATTTTGACAGCACAGGGAGGAACTGTACAGAGTTACTTGATCCTGTAGGTAACTTGGACCTAAACTGCAATGTTTTGTACACCAAAATGGGCACCTTGAACTGAGCTTGGAAAGCAACTGGCAACCAGTACAGTTGTTTGTACATAAAAAGTGATAAGCACTCCCACCTCATCAGCATGGGATTTGGGGCAATTTTGGACCATCAATAACCCATTCTTGAGATTAAGAAGTTTCAGAGTCGTCTGTATATTTGTAAAAATAAGCAACTGTGATTGGTATAGAAATTTGATAAATATTCCTGTAATGTTATATCTGGGTTTGATGCTCAGCTGTAAGATGTTTTAAATAACAGTTTGACTTTATATGGAGAGTAATTTACGCCACTTCTGTATACAATGTTTGATTGATACATAAAACTAGAAATAAAGCTTATTCTAACAATTCGCCAGGAGATACCTAAACTGCAAGAGAGCAATGAAGAATTCTCATATCATGGAAAGGAAGAACTGAAATAGCTAATGATTAATGTTCACATTCATGAGAAAACAGGAAGTTCTGCCTCCACTGAACATTTGAAGGAAGAACAATCTTGTGAAATTCTGGCATTGTATTTCTAATTGGTCCCATCAAAGCATTGTTTGAAACCAGTATTTATCATGACCATGCACCTATTGGTTACAAATTAAATAACTGCATATGTGTCACTTCATGTATGCAGAAAACAGTACAAAAGAGTACTAGAGGAAGGAGAACACTGAATATATGAAAAAACTTGAAAATTCAGACCATAAGACAATTGCTAATTATTAAAATATACTGGAAAATAATAGCTTTTGCTTAATAAAAGCATGGTGAGGGCATCTGCACGAATATCACTTCTAAATTCATACCGGCAGACTGTCTTTTAAAACTAATTTCTCTGCAATGTGATGGAATTTTACATGATATAATACTGCATGTGTGATTCGATTGTCCTTTAAAGCTGTTGACTGCAAATAATGTCCTTTACAGCAAAACCAGCCTGAGCTGGGTTTGAGCTGGAATATTTCACTGAACTTTGCAGTGAGCCAGCTGATACTGGTAAAGCAATGTTCCCTTGCAGCCCATGAGCTGACCATGCTTGGTTTACATGAAAGTCTTCTTCCTTAGAATTGTTGATTATGTCTGTTTACTCTCGCCGGGAGTTTTCTTAACTTGCACATGGAAGAGTCTAAACAGATCAGGCTATTTATCCATCAAATAATTTAATGCTTTGAAAGCAAAATACGACACATGGAAATATTTTGCATGAATATTATCCACAAATCTTCCAAGACAGGAATACCAACTTGGTGCTGAAATCAATGGGAATTTATACCTGATTAGGCAATGTAATCATCATTTGCTTGTAACGTTTATAACAGGGTAGGTATTTTCCATTCCGAAAACATACATGCCTGCCTATGATGTACCAAACCACATTATCTTTGTATGGCTGTAAATTTACAGGAAATTTACAGGATTTACAAGAAAAATCCAATACAACTTCCTCCTTCTGTTGTCCCCCCAACAACCTCCTTGTGAGGCGACTTGGGCTGTGAGAGAGTGACAGGCCGAAGGTCACCCAGCTGGCTTTCATGGCTAAGGTGGGACTTGAACTCATGGTCTCCTGCATTCCAGCCTGATGCCTTAACCATTAGACCAAACTGACTCTCTTTAATTGTGAGTAGCATTCATCTTTAGGTCCCTGTTGCTGGCAAGTAGAAGTAGTCGGTAACTACAGCAAGTATTTCCTGCTTAAGGACTTCCCATCTGTGGAAACTGATGGATCTGTTAAGTTGTAAGGTTACATTACAGGATGAATTGAGCTTCCCTTCTTTTCCTATAACGTATTAAACCATCTGCCCTCTGAAATCCTGATCCTACCCCTAAAACTGTAAGGCAATATGAAATGCAGTTCTTAAGCGTCTATGAACAATAAATACCTGTAACTTCAGGGTCTCCAGTTACATAACAATTTGGTGTTGGAAAGTCTTTTTCTGTTTTTATTATTTTTAAAAAAATACCCGACTTATGAACTGGGAAATTCTGTAATGTCCAGCCACACAACGTTATCTGCTGGTTTCCATGGAAAATATTATTTTTTGTTACAGATTAAACACATGATGGCTTTCATTGAGCAGGAAGCCAATGAAAAGGCAGAAGAAATAGATGCTAAGGTAAATGAAAAGCATTTCAATGTTTCCTATGTATAAAATCCTATAGAGGGCCTGTGCGGTTTCTTCAAATGCCTATAATTCAATTGTGCCCAGTCAGGTTGTGATTATTTAAAAAAACCATTTTACGTAGCTAATATGTACTCAAAGCAATTATATTATACTTCAAAACAAGTGAAGGACATTTGTTTTAAAAACTACCATTCTGTTCTACCCTGTTAATCTGTTTTACACAGATTAACCTCACCAAGTATTTATTCCAAACTAATATGCATGAAATTGCAATCTAGTTGATTACTTTTATCATTTTGGAAGACAGAACTTGCTATAAACCATTAATGGTAACAATTTGAAGCCAGCATTTTTTAAAAAAAGCATTGAAGTATGTGACTTCATATTCTGGCTTAGAATATATGACTATAGTAAAATTATTTTTATTAGGGATTAGTTTGTTGGAGCTGATTTTGACTGCTAGCACACTGTATATTATTGTTGTTGTTATTATTATTATTGTTATTATTATTCTGCCCTTCTCCCAAAGGACTCACTGCAGTGTACAGCTATAATAAAAACATAAACATCAACAGCAATACTAAAAACCCAATTGAAAACATTAAATACATCGGCTCTCTAAAAGTTAAAATATTGTCAATGAATATTAATTACGATTCCATTCTTTTAGAATTTTAGTCAATACTTTAGGTCCTTCATATGACTAAATCCGTGGGATTTGCTTGAACTCATCTGTTTCCTTGCAGGCCGAAGAAGAATTCAACATTGAGAAAGGTCGACTTGTTCAGACACAAAGGTTGAAGATCATGGAGTACTATGAAAAGAAAGAAAAGCAAATAGAACAGCAGAAGAAAATGTATGTAATGGAAGATGTCAAAGCTTATTTTAGACCGTGAAAAATAAAAGGACTCGCCATGAGTTTAAACTGATTAGTGAAAACATGGTGCACTCAACTGCAAGCAAGAATTTGTTTATTGCTGCCCATTTCCTATGTTTACTTGTTTACGTGGTTTTTTTTCTTTTACTTAAGACATTTTTTAAAGTTGGTGACTATTTAGCCAATGAGGTAGGAAAGAGCTGAGGTTAAATGCTTTCAAGACACTATTTGTATATCACTTGTATAAACAGAATGTTGTTATTTAGGTTTTATGGCTGAAGTTGATAGGTTACAGACAGAGTCCCGCAATAAAATAAAATAATGAATTTTTTCACTGCAGAAACCGTAAGTTTGCAGTAAGTTTGAGTTTGCAGAGTTTCGTCATCAGCAGCATGCATTGTTGTTTAAACCAGAATTTAGAATGATCATAGGGGAGATTGAGTATTGGAGAATTGAGGGCTTTCTAAAATAAAATAAAGTAGGAAGAAAGGCTGGCAGCAGAGTTTAGGCAAGGCTAGTTCTGGTCACCACATAGAATTCACAAGAGGCCTACTAGACGTAGGCTTTGCTGCTTGAGCATTTTGGGAGTTAGTCTGGCACGTGTGTGTGAGAATGTATAATTAGTGTCTGCTGCTTCATTTTCTAAGTCCTCTTGTGCTGGGTTTCATTTTTTCCATCTGTCTTACAGTCAGATGTCCAACTTGATGAATCAGGCAAGACTGAAAGTTCTCAAAGCAAGAGATGATCTAATTTCAGTAAGTCTGGCTGTTTCTTTATAAGAATTTTTGTCATCGTTTGCCTGGAAAAAAATACAGTATGACATTTACCTTCCTTTGTTCTTCTAATATATCTTTTAAGAAAGTATTTGTAATATGTGTTTTATTATTTTTTTGGGGGGAAGAGATGTGCTAGAAATATAGAATAGTCTATCTCTGCATCATTGATTTTCTTTGTTGAAGGAAAAATACTTCATGGAGTGTCTTTTTCAGCTTATTATTAGCCAGATAGTGATGAATGTTTCACTGAATAAGAATTAAATGTTACACAAAGGGAAAATTAAGGTTTGGACATATTAACTCACATATACATTATCATAACTAACCAACACAACACTGTTGAATTATCTAGTAGGAATATATTATTACCTTCTCATCTTTCCTATTACCTATTACCCACTCTCTTAATTGTATGAGAATGAACTTGTTGCTTACATCTTACAATATAAAATATTTCATTTAGTACACCTATTTTGACTTGATAAATGTACTTTATGATTGTGATTGTATTCATGATTAAGATCGTGGTTTGTCGATTGCAACTTATATGTACGTGACAAGATGAATGTACTTTATGAATTTATCTTATGATTGTAATCACGGTTTGTTTATTGTACACATGTTGTGCCATGACAAGAAAGATTTCATAATTTGTATGGATGCATGTATAGAGGATGGACCCCGGAAACAAATTCCTTGTGTCTTGAGACACACTTAGCTAATTAATTCTGGTTCTGATTCTGATTCTAGTCCTCACCGAGGTTATATGCTTGTACCTAAAGTGTGCTACTTCAGGTTAGGACTTTATGTGCCTGATTGCTTTATCCTCAAAACGATTCTTTGCCTATAGAAAACATTGCTTAATACCTCTAGTCACTCAAGTGAAGGCATAGTATTGAGTTGCAATATGAGCTCTCTTGAGTGCAACCCAGTTAATTGTGTGGGGACATATTAAGATGTGCAAGTTGAAGGAAAATGCTTAAGATCCCAAAATAACCCCATACTATGCTCTGCTAGAGGCATAGTCACATAGTAATAGTCATATGCCCCTGATGCAGGCAGTATTTAGGCTTTCTTTAGGCTTTTAAATCATGGCATCCATTGAATTTTCTTTGTGAAATAGGGCATAAGGGATAAGTAAAGTCAGTCTGCTGGATGACATACGATACAATACAAGATACGTAAATATACATATAGTCCTCACTTAATAATTCTAATTGGAACCACAATTGCTGTTGCTCGGCAAAGCAATTATTAGGAGAAATGTCATGTGACCAAACTGCTCAGCAACGGCAGTGGTTTTTGTGGTCATTAGGTGAGGACCCCCAGCACAGAGAATCATAGTCATGTCACCAGAGAATGTCGTGACCAGCCGACCTGCCCAACAGGTGGTCATGTGAATAACTAACAGTTGACCCATTATGATGAGGTTCATGCTTCTTCAATCCTAAATTCCATTGGTAGCATGGTCCCTGAGAGATGTTGCATTCATATGAATCACTTGCAATGAAATTTCTCACTTAAGGCTGGGGGAAGAATAAGAGTTTTCTGACTTGATTTTTCCCTCCCCCCTATAATATAGGATTTGCTGAGCGAAGCCAAGCAGAGACTGGTGAAAGTGGTGAAGGATACAGGCAGGTACCAAACCCTGCTGGATGGCTTAGTACTACAGGTAATGGGATCCTAGATATATGCCAATATCACCGGATGAAACTTGTACTCTTCCTGTGAAGTTCTCTAACTGGGTGTTAGCTATCTCTGCCTTTACTACAGTACTCTCTAATAGTTTATATTTGTAAAATTGTAAGCTAAAATTTGTAGAACACCTTGCTATGTTTATATTTTAATCGACATTGAACTTTTCAGTGAAGACATAAATTCTCTTCTCTTTTATAAAGGGGTTGTATCAATTACTTGAGCCTAGAATGACTGTCCGTTGCAGGAAACAGGATCTTCCCTTAGTAAAGGTAAAGATTTTATGAATATATTAGACCAGGGGTGTCAAGCTTTTATCGTGGGCCACTGCGAGTGATACCATGGCTGCCGCAGGCTACCCTCCTCACCTAACTCCTCACAGGCGTTGCTGACCCTCCCCTGTGGTAGTCATCGACTCCCCCAGCGCCCCCCCAGGACCTCCTACGACTCCCCCACGCCCATTGCTGATGCTCCCAGGGGCCGCATGATTCCCCTGCGCTGGTCGCTGATGCCCCCAGGGGCCCCCCATGGCCTTTGCCAACACCTCGCCAGCCTTCCTGTGGCCATCACCGACTCCCCCGCACCTGTCACCTCCCGCCCACAGTTCCCACCAGTCTCCCACCGCTTATCCCCCGTGTTCACCAGCCCCCTACCTGTGCTGCGGCCACTGCCTCAGGGAGCACTTTGCTTGCCTCCAGGGCGGTCTTGCGGGCCGGATCCAAGCAGACTGAGGGTCGGATGTGGCCCGCAAGCCGTGTGTTTGATATATGCGTTTTAGACAAAACAGAAAATAAAATAGCATTTGATGGGGGGGGGAATCCTTATGATGGTGGCCCTGGGATGATGCCCAGACTTAATCAAAGCAAGAACACGAGTAGTATTATTCTCATGTGGGGTCCTTGGTGCTCCCTCAGATTATTTTCTGGCAGACATTTCATTACCCAACTATGTAGCATCATCATTGCCACTAAGAAATAGAGTTTGCTCTCACTTTACATTGTATTGTTCTCAGTCTCTTTGCACTTATCATTGTACAAATTGTTGCTTATTCTGTTAATGAACACATACCAATAGGTACAAAGTTTTAATTCTTTTGGGTCTCCCTAGATGTAGTGTGGATTTCTAGTTCCCATTGGGACCTCATGAAAGAATATATGGGCTTTATCTGCATTGCGAACAGCATGTGAAAACAGAATTAGATAATCTTACTCTTTGGATCAGTTCTGTCTCTCTCCCTGGCAATGGCATTCAAAAATGTTTCTTCATTAGATGTTTGTGTTGTTTTACTGGAAACATTGACAAATGATTCTAGGCCTGCAAGGAATTATACGAAGTAGATGTCCTTTTGCTGACCTATAAGGGTTTATTATTCTTATACCCCAATCCTTCTGAGAGATCAATGAATGATTGCTGTCAAACCTTAGCAGCTTCCATACCAGGGGAAGTCAAGCTAGCTCTTCTGTTGTCAGAAATCAATAAAGCGAGCAGTTTCTAGCTGCTGGGAGTTGGGAGCATGTGGGATGTCTGCTGAATTGATGGTAGTATAGCTTTAAATAAATCAATTGTATACGTTTAGGAACTGGAATAGCTTCACATAATTGTTTGTGTATATGTATGAATCCTGTTTCAGAATTCAGTCCAGAAGAGTATTCCGATGTACAAAACTGCCACCAAAAAGGAAGTTGATGTTCATATTGATCAGGACAATTTTCTTCCAGAAGACACGTAAGAAAGATACACAGCAAGGAAAAATAACTTGCTGGAACTATTTAATATAATGATGGTGATTGTTTTCAATAGAGCTTGCAGAAGCTAAATGAACTTGGGATTTTCTTATATCAAATGTAGTTTGGTGGGAAATTGCACTGTCCTGTATTTGACAGCATATATTGGACAGATCCTGTAGCCTTGGGTCTTTCATTTAGGCCAGGAAGTTAAACCAACCTTGTAGATAGATTTGTCTGTTCTGATCTTTATATATTGAAACAATGATATTTAGACCCTGGGCATCCTATTTTGTGATTTAAAGGCTTGCTTTTATGCCATTGTTTCTCTTTTGCCATATTACATCAATTATAAGATGCACCCTTATTTTTATAAGTCAGAAATAATTTGTTTTGAGATGGCCGCCCCCTGCTGGCGCCTCAAATGAAAAGACGCACCATGAATACAGAGACATCAAAATCTGGGAAAGCATGCGTTTTATAATCGATGTAATACGGTGTTTTGGTTTCACTTCTCTGTGTACCTCTCAGACTCGCTACTGTGAGATGGGGAACTTCATGAATTGCCTTACCTCAACTTAGTTAATTAACAATCTTAATACATTTGAAATGCTTTGAATTTCAACTTCTAGCCATCGTAATGAAGGACAAAGAATAGTGAGAGAGCTTTCATGTGCCAGCATGCTCATTAGCATGTATTTTTCCTCTTCTAGAGCTGGAGGTGTTGAAATTTATAACAGTGACAGTAAAATCAAGGTATCTAATACACTGGAAAGTCGTCTGGATCTCATTGCTCAACAGGTAAGCCTAGACATTTTTCTTTTGTATGAATGAAATGTTTTCCATTTAACTCTGTGCAATCGCTCATTCAAATCCTGGGTCCAGTTTTGCTATAGGGCACCATGGTCTACCAGTCCACTACTACCCTCAGAGAACACCCTTGACACCAAGAAAAACTATCTGGGGGGCTACTTGATTTAGAAACACCCCCTCAGTCTTGGATTTCAACCTTTTCTCTTACGTAAACTCTTTGCCCAAGATATCGCAATTTCTGGAAAGATTGTGAGATCCAAGGCTCGGCTCAGCTATGGCTTCTGCCATAAGCATTCCTCAATATTTAGAAGTAGATGTTCTTATTGCCCTCTTTTTATAAGGCATATTCCTTTTAATATACTTTTGACTGAATGACTGTTAAGCATGTTCCAGGAATTTGGTGGGTCATCAAGGAATACTCAAAACTTTTATTTTTTCCCCTCCCTCAACAGATGATGCCAGAGATCCGGACAGCACTTTTTGGTGCCAACAATAACCGGAAGTTCATGGACTAAATTCCCTGGAATGCTGGTGGAATTCTCTTCCATCGCTGCGCTGAGGGAAAATGCTGGAGCATTTTCAATAAAACCATGTCCCTTTCTTTCCCTAAAATGTACTATATGCTCTATTGTATCATCTGAATATGTTTTTCAGTTAAATTATTAACTTTTGCATACTTGCTGTACTTAGGCTGAGAGGAAGGCAGGAAGAACTTTTTCCAGAGAGCAGTGGTGCAGCATCCAAAAGATGAAGGCATTTGCACTCTTTGATCCAGACCAATGAGAGAAACAGCTAGGAGCTCAGTTGTCATTCTCCAGTATTGTTTCCCCCTCCCTCCCTTCAAAGCATACCACCAATCTGTGCTGCTTATCCATTTTATTCCTTTCCAATGCTTACATTTCATGTGCTGATGACTGCAAAACACACAACTTCCCCAATCTGGTGCTTTCCAGGCTAAGGGGCAAAAAAAGCAAAGTCATGTTAACTCAGTTAGTTTCAGAATTTTGTTCTGTATATGTGATTGAAACTATATATGTGTGTGTGTATACACACCCTCACTGTGCTGGAGTTTATTAAAATGAAAGGCATGCAATATTGTGTTGGATTTTCTTTGTTGTTGTTGTTATTATAGCAGATGACAGAGTTACATCCACGTGTAGTTTATGTAAACAAATGGATGGCAACTATAGTTTGTTAGATATGGAAAGGGATTTGGGGGACCTGAAAAGTAATAGGGAGTTCCTTGTAGAGTCAAAAACCTCACACTGAGATCAAGAAAAAGTGCAATAAATGTTGATTTATTAGATGCTTTCTGGAAATTTGAGGAATAACCATATTTTACAAACTTTAACAAGCTCTAACAGAAGTCTGAAATATTGGATAGAAAACAGGTGAGAGATGGATATCTATTAAGTACAAAGTAATCCTCTTAACTCAATTAAGATGACTGTGTTCTGCCAGAACCACTAAGAAGACAAGACCAGGTAAAATATATTGTGCAAACACGATCATTATGTGAGCTATAGGACTGTGTTTAACTTTATTAGTCTTAAATAGAGTCATAACAGGATTATCTCAATGAATTGGGCAGGTTCATCTATCAATAGACTGGGGATACCTCTCAAAATTTGCTGTCATTTTGAACAAATTTAAGATTGTTCAGACAATAACTATCGCTTTTCTTCAAGCTGCATCCGCTGAAGCAAAATTGAACTGAAGCGGGAGTAAAAGCCTTAGCCCCTGAAGAGGACTAGGCAGAGGAATGCTTTGCAGAAGGAAAAGAATTCAATCAAAGATAGGCCATCACTCGTAGATGACCAATCAACTGCAAATATGCTGACTTATTGTGCGATATTGATAAGAGTTTCCAAAAGTTATTAAATGAAAATGAGAAAGAAACCATGAATGTTGGCAATCCTTTTTGAAATCTGTTGAAGTTGAAGGAAAGTATTGAACTTACTGATATATTTTGATATTTTACACTTTAATAATAAATTCAAAAGTTATCTTCCAATCCTTATGGATATAGGATAATAGCTTTCAAGTTATTCCATTAATTGAAATGGATCTAATGTTTGTCTATAGAATATATTGAATTTTGTAAAGCTTGAGGTCTTACATGTTACAATTCCTTAAATTAACGAGTCTGATAAAATGAATGCTGCCCCAAAACTGAAACATATTTCTATGGGGGAATCTTAGGTTTTTAAATTAGACTGACAGATTTAGTGACAGAAATTTCAGCGATCAGAACCTCAGGTTTTCTTTAAATCATGTCTTTCTTACAAAGAAACAAGTTTTATTTTTTTCAGATATTCAACCTTATCACTGGATTTTGATTTTGATCTCTCTTCATGGAATTTAAATCATTCGTTTTGACGGCTGTTTTATATAACTAGAAAGTGAATATTTGTCTCCTTTCCTGTCCAATCCTTCTTTACGGAGCCTGATTGCACACATTTTCTGCATTAAAGGCTGCTTGAGGAGGAAGCTTAACTTTTATCCCAATTTTGAGATAACTCCAGTTTGAAAACTTGAAAGAAGCATGTTTTTAAAAGATTTGTGGACAAGATAACGGCATTCATACCCTGGATCAGGTTATTTTTAATGTCCTTTAAAAACCGGCAGTACCACAGGAAGGAAGGATTTGTTTCTAATATGGGTGAATTGTAATCTGTGCAACTAAAACTTCTAAGTATACAATGTGGATCAGGCACAGATAAGAGGTATAAAGTCCATGCATGCAACCATAGGCATAAAAATATAAACACTTGTTCAAGTCAAATGTGGTTCCTGGTAACCACATGAATATAAGTACATTCTTTTTCCTCAGCAACTATTGAAATGGTTTGCCGTTGCTTTCTTACAGCGTGTTTTACTAACTTCCAGTTTAGCCTAAAGCTCCTCTGGTGAGGAGGGGGCTATTCATAATTGGCCAGGAACTGATTAGGGGTAGCAATGATGGCCCTAGATACATCCTTGGAGAAAACTAAGAAAAAAATATCATAAAGGCAACCTTGTGCTATTCTGAAAGCGGGTACTATTGTCACAAGTCCAGAAGGCTCTGATTTTGGGAGGGTGTTTGTGGAGTCTCCTTAAAAATGGAGCCCCCTATAGCTCACGGCAATAGTGCCTGCTTGTACTGTAGCACAAGGTTCTCTGTAGGAAAGCTAATTCTCGCATCGCGTCAGCTGGGCACCTTTGCAAAATAATAGAATAGAAATAGAAATAAGTATGGGTTGGAATAGAATTAAGAGGAGAGGAGAAGAGAAGAGAAGTTGGAAAGGACCTTGGAGGTCTTCTAATCCAACCTCCCTACACACCACCATCTCTCAGGCAGGAAACTCTACACTATTTCAGACAAATCATTGTTCAATTTCTTCTTTAAAACCTCCAGCGTTGGAGCATTCACAACTTCTAGAGGCAAGTCGTTCCTGATTAATTCCTGTAACCGTCAGGAAATTTCTCCTTGGTTTTAGGTTGCTTTCTCTCCTTGATTAGCTTCCATTCATTGCTTCTAGTCCTGCCTCCGTTTACTTTGGAGCATAGCTTGACTCCCTCTTCTTTGTGACAACTCCTCGTATATTGAAACGCTGCTCTCATGTCACCCCTAGACCTTCTTTTCATTAAACCTGAGTGTTGCTGAGCCCTGGAGCTGGCTGAGGAGCAGGCCGAGTCCTGCAAATGCCTTGGGTAGCTGAGTGAAAAGGAGACCTCCGCCTACGAGGTCTCACATCCCGCATGCCAAGTAGCTGCCTTAGGCCCCTTTGAGTGAGAACCAGGTTAAGGCCTGCAGGGACCCCAAGAAGCAGGGAGCAGAGCATGAGATGCCTCACAGGGGGGAAGAGGCCTTGAGAAGCCTAAGGCAAGTGGCCATGGACCTGAACTGAGTCTCCCCCACCCCTGAGGTACCCCGTGCTCTGCTTAATGACCCATGCATTCATTTATTGGCCAGATCAAGGAGAGCAGATTGTGAGACTTGTTAAGCAAGGCCCTCTTCATTCAACATCTGTCACCACCTGCCACTGTAATGGGCTAGCCCTATTATGGTCTTAAGTTGAAAACTACCTATGTTTTGTTTGTTATTATTTCAATTGTTTTTACAGATACTATAGCTTTCGAATATGCCTTCATTCAAAGAATGCTCTCTCAGATCTAATTAATGCAATGAAGATTTACCCAGAATATGTGTATTTAGAAGCACAAGATCTAGATTCTAGCTTGCTGAAAGTCACCTGCTGAATAGAAAAAGAAGCAATGGGGAACACTGGGATTGGTGCTTCTTCTTGGCCATCTTCCTGGATGGTGGTTTATGAGCCCCAAATGCTCACCAGATAATTCTGTTGGTTTTCGAGTGATTGTTTGGAATTTGTGCAAATTTAATCCAGAGTCTTCTTCAACTGCAAGACGGGATTATTGGAAAAAGTGCATGATCCATTCTCCAATGCCGATGAAATAGACTCCTTGGGCTATGCCAAAGAGGGGAGCTATCACCAATGCACGGCATCCTGCTCCTTTCATGAACGCGGAAGGACCCTCGTGAATCCAGATCTTCCTGCAGGTGAGGAACACAATGAGATAATTTCAATAAACTTATCCTGAGTTGCAGCTGATGCCAATCTGTACCAAGCGCATCAAGCACCAGTGCTTTCCATACTTCAAAAATTATTATTAGAAGAGATACACCGGACCCACAGCAACACAAGCGCAGCACTTCTCTTTAAAGCAGCAGTATCTCTTTTTCAGACTTCCAAGTGAATCTGAAAAAAAGACGCTAACTCCTTAAACCAGCCCTGTCTTTTTAAAGGCTCCTACAGAAATCCGAGAAAGCACACCTTAAAGGCATACCATTGCTTTTGCTCCTATGCATTCCAAAAGTGCCCCAACGTTTTTGCAGAAAGGCAGAGACTAATTTTGGTGAATTTCTATCACAGTCTTGCTTTTGCAGGCAACAGTTGGGATTTGGGACATGTGAGATGAAACATCTCTTCTTTAGGGAACGGCATTAATGTTTTTAAGTGGAAATATGCACGTCACCTCCATCTCCCATCGCCACCCCAGAGGAAAGGTAAACTCAAGTGCAAACTCAAGAACATTCTGTGTGAATTGTAGAGTTAGAAAAAACACACCTTTATCAGTTAACTTTTGGTCAAATGGTATTGAGTGATTGCTCACACCCACTTGCAATTATTTTGTAAATGAGCAAGCAATTCTTCCCCGTGTGAGGAATATTTTTCAGAGATCAAGTGTTTAATGCATAACTAATGGTCCACAGAAAAGGAATCATATTTAATTTCTGCTTACCTGGCACAGTCAATGATTCCATGGTAGGTATCTTCTCCCAGTCCTTTCTGCAGAGTTTGGATGCGGGTTTTTAGAACTGTAACAAGAGAGTTTGTCTAATCTATGCAAAGAAATTTGATCTAAAATGTTACACATCGTCACACATTTACAGACACTGCAGAGGAATATCTTCAAGACTCGTATTTTATTATTTACTTATTTCTTTCTGGATAAGAAGCTGCCCAATAAAATAAACAGAGTCAGAAGAGAGATTGTAGGTCTTTTAGTGCCAACCCTATGCTCAAGCAGGAGACTCCGTACCAGTGATGGCTAACATTCTGGGCACTGTTGTGACATTATCGCCCAGCACCACTGCTATTCTTTCTGTGCATGCGCATGGCTTTGCGATGTCATCGTCCGGCACCACTACTCTTTCTACGCATGTGCATGGCCCTGTGACATCATCGCCCGGCGTCGCTACTCTCTTCGGCGCACGCACGGCTCTGGGGAGACTTGGCTCTGAGCATGCGCAGCTCTGGGGCGACTCGACTCATGTGCCAGCCGAGAGGGTTCTGCGTGCCCTCTCCACCACGCGTCCTGTAGGTTCACCAACACACACCCCTATGCCGTTTTGGATAAATAGTTGCCCAGTCTCTTCTTGAAAATCTCCAGCTTCTGGAAGGAAGGTGTTCCACTGGTTCATTGCTCTCACTGCCAGGAAATGTCTTAGTTCTAGGCTGGATCGCTCCTAATAAGTTTCCATTTGTTACTTTATCAAGGAGAGCGAGAGATTGTTTTGTTAATCTTTTATTTGTGCATTTTAAAATATATATATTTGTGGTTCTATATTGCTAAATCAGATAGTTGTAATACAGAAATAACCAAAAATATCTTAACGATAACATAAGGAACAAAAATAAGTGCTAGAACCAACTAACTGAAATTCTGTTTCTCAGTGGCTCTTCAGAAAAGCCACTTCCTGTCACTTTCCTCCTCTCTCTCCACTTTCTTGGAAGTGGGGAGCATCCATGTCTCAGGTGTTCTAATCCAGAGGTCTCCAACCTTGGTCCCTTTAAGGCTTGTGGAGTTCAACTCCCAGAATTCCTCAGCCAGCATAGCTGG
>JANHFO010004787.1:30833-42390 GCA_032468095.1 Pareas carinatus | reverse complement strand
AGTCCTTCGGGAGAAGGGCGGTATATAAATCTAAATAAATAAATAAATAAATAAATAAATAAATAAATAAATAAATACAGAAGATGCTGGGCATAGAAGATTACTTTAGTGATAACAGTAAAACCATAATTTCACACTCCACGATAGTAAATCACTACTGTACACTTTACCAAGAAAATACGCAGATAGTAAATATGATTAACAATATGACACAAAATTATGGGCTCCTCAATTTGGATGGCAACATACTACTGAGGAATGGCTGAGGGCCTTTCATAATACTAATGGTGTTTATGATGAGGCTAGATTAAAACCCGTGGGATGTCTAGTTGCTGATGTTGCCATGCAAAGAAAGAAAACCCAAAACTACAAAGACAGAATTACACTGGGAAATAGAACATAAGAAGCATGAACATAGAAAACCTGAATCCAGAGAAAGATCATGTGAATCAACTCTACAGAGATATCTTAGGCATCACTGAATTGAGATGAATTGGAATCACATTCACACACACACACACACACCTTTGGATCATTTACCTCCATAAATAAATGAACAAGTAGAATGTTTTTAATTAATTTAACTAGATTCTCCATCTAGTTTTAGGACTTATGTGAAGATATCATGTTTTAGGTCATATTTACGCAGAAATATTGAAAATTCAAAAAGAGCTCACAATCTTTTAAGCACCACTGTATATGGTAGTGAAGAGTCAACACCAACTTGATGATACATTCAAACAATCACAGGTCATCTAGAAAACTCTTCATTTAATAGAACAGGGGTGCCAAACTCAATTTCATTGAGGATCACTGCCCCCCCCCCAGAAGTGCCGCTAACTCCGCAAGCGCTCCCAGGCCCTCTGCAAGCGCCGTCCCCCGAGGCCTCCTGGGCGGCCTTGGGGCCAGATTGAAGGAAGCTGTGGGCCGGATCTGGCTCATGGGCCTTGAGTTTGACACCTCTGTACT
Source organism: Pareas carinatus (assembly GCA_032468095.1). Lineage (NCBI taxonomy): Eukaryota > Metazoa > Chordata > Lepidosauria > Squamata > Pareidae > Pareas > Pareas carinatus. The sequence continues at coordinate 41,421 of JANHFO010004787.1, read as the reverse complement.
AGAACAATGACCTCTGCAAAAAAAATGCATGCAAATTGACCTTTACTCCCCACTTAGACAATTTGAAATCTCAGATCTTTCATAAAGAGAAACTCTCTTCTAAATGCTATTGTTTATTTGTACTTACTTGATCTAGAGGCAACGGTGGTGGTTTTCGTGGTTGCAGTTCTTCCAGAGTTGAAGTTGATGTAGGCACCTTTGGGAATGGAGTTTGGGGCTGTTGTATGTGCATTCTGAAATCACAGAAAAACAGAAAGAACTAAAGCAGCCTCATAGCTTTTCATATGAATCTTTAATCCAAAAATAATTAAGGCATGGTCATGTGTTAAGATCTCCTGCAGAGGAGAGAGAAAGATAGGTAAAATGTTACCCTGTTCATCGGCTTTTAATTCATGTATCATGTATTCTCTTGGACCTTCTTTACAACTGGAGGACATTGTTGCAGAGGTTCCACTGCAACTTCTGAAGAATCTCAGTAAATAATGTTGTATCAGTATGACTTTGTATCCTGGCAGCTATGCTGCAAGCTGCCACAATGCTCCATTTTGTCTCCAATGTTATTTAACATCCCGGACACAAAAACCCAAGAAGGCCATCAATGTTCTGCAGCTAGACATCATAAAATGTTGAATACTCATCTCCATTTCTTCATAATACAGACTATATATTTCTGAAGCACATATAAATACACTTATAGAATGAATGAGGACCAATACATTGAGTTTAACAATTCAAGCCCTTAAATGAGAATTGGGAAATTTAGTTACTGTTCATGAGCTTGCAATTCCTGAGAAAGAATTGGTATGTGAGTCCCAAGTTGTTGTTGTTAATAAATTGCAACTGAATGTTTAATTGACCTTTATGCACAGTCCTCAACTTTTGACCACAATAGTGACCAGAAAATTTGTTGTTAAGCGGTATGGTCATTAAGTGAGGCATCATGCAACCACTTTCAATTTTACAACTTTTTTTGCCACGGTCGTTAGGTGACACATTATGTAACTTCAAACTATGACCTCCTTCTGGTGATGATGCCTATAATTACATGGTTTAGTTCTTTTAAAAGAGCTATCTCTTAATAAAGCTTTCCCTGTATGAATATTTTTGGCTTCCTTTTTGTTTCTTTTTTTAAATTGTTTTTTTAAAAAAATACTGCTTTAACTTACGGAAAACATTTTAATAATTTATTATCAATAACTGAAATTTTAAATAATGAGTTTATATAAAATTATATTAATAGCAACACAATTCCACACTTACCCTGGTGTTCTGTATATATCTGTACACTGTCCTCCCAGGCTGCTTCCACGTCCTGCTTGTTCCATCATTAAGGCCTGAAAGTGTCCTACATTCTCATCTTGGCAACGGTACATAGGTCCTTCATGAGCAAGACCATTGGATTGATTGGTAACTGGATGATGTGATAGGTGAGCATTCACTGTTGATCCATAACCTCTGGCCTGGAAGTGGGTAGCTGGATGTCGTGATGCATAGGGTGACCCTGTCTGCAGCATGATGCCATGGGATGGGAAAGGGCCAAATCCAAATGCAGAAGAATTCACAGGTGGCAAGGAAGTGCTGTATAAATACTCTCCTGCTGCAACTGACCTTTGCCTCTTAGTGGTGGCGTTATGGTTGTCCAGATCAAGGAATTCTTTGGGACTCTCAGGCCTTTCTTGGGGCTCCTCTGCTTTCTCAGATTCAAGGGACAGTTCTTGTCCATTGGTTGAATCCTCTTTGGTGCCTGCTACATCTATTGGATTTGGGGAAGCCAAAGTAGCATTAAGGACTTCACAGTTCTGCACGCCACTGCCCCCTGTCCCTCTGTCTGAGAAAGGTGGTCTGGCCACAGGGGACTGGGTAGGTGAATGCCCAGTGGGGCTTGATGGGTGAGGGAAAGGCTTCTGCCAGTCTGAATAACCCTGTGGACAAGTATAGTAAGGAGGCTGCTGGTAGTGGTGATAAGGAGGCGGCTGAGGATGGTAAGGGTATGGCACTCCCTGGTGAGAACGATAGCGAGGATAAGAGCCATGGGAACTGTTGCTGGCATGAAGGCCCCGAGCAGAAAAGCGTGAATGAGATATTGAAAGGGGTTTTGCTCCCATTATAGCACTAAAACCCTGAAATCCTGAACTGATGTGGTATTGTGTGGCTGAATTTGGATATTCCATGTTGGGCATATAAAGAGGGGCAAATTGGCTAGAAGTGCCCCCTCTTGGATTGCCATCCATATTCGCAGGGGCACTTGTGCTCGGTCCCATGCAGGGCACAGCTGCTTCTAACAGATTTTCACCTCCAGTGCAACAAGGCTTTTCTATTATATTAGCAGGTGCATCTTTCCCTTCAGTACCACAGGATGACTCTTCACTTGTAGCATCCGTTTCAGGCATTGGTCCTCTTTCCATAACTGTTACAATATCATTTAGACAACTCTGAGATAAAGGACTTGTATAGTTATTCTCTGCTGGCCATGTAACCTTATTCCGTGTTGCTTTTGAGCTGTTCTTAGTGTTAGAATTATTTCCCTCCCCTTCCTGTGTTAAATTCTGCCGGGAACAGTCGATTTGCAATGGGACTTTAGAATGAGGTAGTAGCTTAGTGTATGACTCTTCTGGAAGACATTCAGTTTTCTGATTCACTTCTGCTGGAAGCTCTAATGCAAAGAAAACAGGCAGTTTAGAAGAAAAGATAAAATTCAAACTTCTTTCATTGTATGAACTGAACCTCTAGCATATATATGGGGTTCTAATTCTCAGTATCTGAGGACCAATATTAATTTAGAAATTAATATAATTCACAATTCGTTTAGGAAATGAATTTACAATCTTTTCCAATTTATTATCCATGTGAACATGTATGCATATATGCAATGCTACACCACAATAAAGAGGGGCAGGGATATTTTATGTGAATTTGTCAGTGGAAATCAGAACCAAAAACATATTTCCAATTGTTTAGTTAATACCACATTTGCATGTTACTGGGCATCACACTATCCAGCAATTGTAAAAAGTTGTAGTAGAACAAGTATTTAACTAGAATAAAATTGAAGGAACCAAATTTCCTTCAAATTATAGAAGAGTGGGTAAAAAGGAAAAGTCTTGTATAAATCTTACCCAAATTATGGCCCTTCGAAGGGTGTTAGAACTAGGGTTTCCATGAACTATGCTACTCAGCTTAATTTGCTTCCTTCCAATGGGGGAATTAGTAGCATATTAATATTCAAACAGGATTTATGTATGACAAAGCATCAAAACAGCCAAATCCCCAAAACCCCAAACACCAAGGACAATAGCAATTCCTAAATAAGTCCAGAATATTATATAACAAGAGCAAATATCCCCCAAAAATCAAATATTTAGCCAAACAAGAATATATAATTACCTTGATTGTTCTCTGAATTAACTGTCTGGCTGCCATCTTCAGAATTCCCATTCCTTAATACTGGTTTTGGAAGCTGAATATTAGCAGTTGCTGCCTGAGTTAATTGTGAGAATGGTCCAGATAAATGTGAGGAAGGAGGCTGGTGTGGGTGATAAGGCACACCGGGTGGGCATACCCGGGAGGACAGTTGCTGCATGGCAATCATCTCTGGACTGTCCATCATGGAATCCCCACCTTGGGTTCCTCTCTGAATCTGAGAGATAGACCCAAATAATGAGGGAGGAAGCTGCTGCTGTATTCTTTGACTGGAGCCTTTTCCTGGATGATGGATATATCCTGAGGGTGGAACTCCATGAGGTAGGAAATTAGACTGCTCACACCATTGATTTGGGGGCAAAGGTTGTCTCACGGTCCGAGGGTCCATTATGTGGCTCAAAGCATGGGGTACTATAGGAGAGCAAGGGCCCACAGAAGATTTGTCTATTCCCAGGGCTATCTGATTTGCTGCATCATGGTTTCCATTCCATACAGCAGGATATTTATAGGATCTATATATATGGCTGGGCGGAAGCTCTGAGGTCTCTCCTTGTCTCATAGAAGGTCCATTGTGTCTTGAAGAAATAAATCTGGGCTGGAATTGCCCAGAAGAATACATATTGCCATCTGAGGGTGGCCCACTCATTCGACCAACTTGCAAAGATGCAGAATGTGGTCCTACTGTGGAAACATGCATTGGTGCAGCACATCCTTGCTTCTCTGGAGCTGGAAGTCGAGTTCCTCTATGATCATTCAGACCAACTGGAGTCTGGAAAGAAATATCATTCTTACCATGGGACATATTACACGATGAATTTAAAACACAGACATCTCCAAAAAATACTGGATAGATTGCACCTCTGTTATACTCAGCCCTATGCAAAGGACAGTTATATACTACCTCATTTCCAAAACTTTGGGTAGTTTATATATTAGCCTGAGTTTTAGAGAAGCTAATGTACCCATACATACTCAAGCAGTAATTGTTACCAAAGAGAATGACAATGTTCTTTACATAGGTCTGTCTTTGAAAATAGTGTAGAAACATCAGAGTGCATGTTCAGCTGCCCATGTTTTCCTGGGGTCAAGAAAGCTGAAAATATAGCATCATGCATTGGCTATTAATATATTTCCAAGCTGGATTAAACAATGTAAACTTGCAACCCAGTTAGTATGTCCATCAGTAAAACCAACATTTGCATTTAAACTTAATTATTGAAACCAGGATTTTCCAAGATGGTTAAAGAATTAAAACAACTGAAACCTTTAAAAATATAAGCAAAGTTTCCAGAATCATAGAGGATAAGGAAACCTCAGATAGATAGAATACAGCTTGCAGAGCCTTTTCATCCACCCCAGAAACTCTAGTGCCACCCACTTCTCACAGCAATATTTTTCTACTTCAAATCGCAGAGCAGGGGCAGATAGACCATTATGCAGCATCAAAATTAGTGTTTGAGACGGACTCCTCATTGCCATCCCTTTCTACCTCCCTAGGCCCTGAGTCCTTCGGGAGTAGGGCGGTATATAAATTCAAAAATTAAATTAAATTAAATATCATCCCTTCCATCTTCCAAATCCAACTTGGAGAAATCTAAGCATGCATATGCATGCACTGTGTGTTCAAGTCTGAGAATGAATGAGGTGGTCTACCATTAAACCTGTCCACTTCTGTGTAAGTCCTCAGAAGATTCCCTTAAAGAAACAAGCTTCTCAGACTGAAAAAACATCCTCCATCCATTCTATACACCTTGCAAAATCTTCCTATTCTTCTTCCTCCTGCCTTTTGTTCATTTATTTCAGTAGACATTTAAAAACACAAAACTTTAGAAAAAAGATCTACAAGCAGTATAAAACTGAATAAAATTAGATCACTACTGCATATTAACATTTATTGTATCAATTTTAGACCAGTGTTAAAATCAAGTCAATATTCAATAATTAACTGAAAAATCCAGTACAATATGAATGACAATCAATAAAAAGGTTCTTTCCAGTTTCAAAATTCTACCTTTATTAACAAATCAAGCAGAAGCGAATGTATTGAAATCTTATTTTAAGAGAAAACCAAACTTTGGATGTCCTTACTGTTTTTTTGTCTTGACTTGCTTTTACACTCATCCCAAAATCATGTAAAACTAAAGAAATACACAATAATAATAAAACGACAATTAGCAAAGTAGTCATCTCTCACTTGCAAACATAAAATAGATAATTACTTATCAGAGATTTACATATAATATTTACATGTTCAGACTGGAGCTTGGTTCACATGTTTCTTACCTGCATGGCAAAGTGCTGCTGCTGCTGACCAGGCTCACCGGGATGTGGTTCTGGGACTCGTGGTGATCCATATGGCTTTGCTGGATCAGATACACGTAGAGCGCCAAATGTTCCTAGAATCGGTGGCCTCTGGACAGGAAAATAAAATTAACTATGAGACGTGACAGGCATTTCCTTCATGGGAGATAAAATAGAAGCAGCAAAAAATGGTTCCTGGTTGAAACAGATACAGGAAAGTAGATGCACTCCATCTTAAAATGATTTTGTTTCTGATGCTTCAGCTGCTGTTCCAACAATCTTTTCTTCCATTCTTTCAAAGCAATAGCCTCATTTTTATATAGAACATGAGGATTTAATTGTATGTGCTTATATTTTTTTAAGAGGCTCACTCACAATGCTCTTGTCAAGGAAGAATAATCCACCACCTTATCTGAGAGCATAACTGAACATTGTATTTAAGATTAAACTGGAAATTTCTCCTTCAATTGAACATATCCGTGATCTAGACTGTAACTGAGAGTAAAACACAGAGAAGGCGGTCCTGTTCATTGATCAAACCATTTGAAGCAACGTGGCCCATCGTCATAGGTCTGAAATACTGTATATTTCTTTGAAAGTGGGTATAAAGAAATCCATGAAACAAGAATTTTTGTTCATTTTGTTCATTTGTAAATTAACTAAGTGTTAAGACTGAAAACAATCTTCTGGCCCTTATAGTTTTCAGGAACTGGCACATCATGAAGGAAGGAATAAGGAATGGAAATACTAGAAGACTGCACTATAAAGAACAATATATCAAGCAAATGGAAAAGCTGAAGTTAAGATTGGATACCTAATATTATTTCTTCTGTGCAAAGGGTTATTTTCTTCCCTTGCTAGGCTGATACTTACTATGTGTCCAGAATGAGAGACACAACTGGGCATTCCGCCATAGTGGTGTGAATGCAGAAAGCCTCGGCCATTAGAAGATGCCACCTTTCCAGACAATTGGACTGAATGGCTGCTTGAATCTTCTGCTGAGGAAGAGAGGGACAAGGAGGAAGAAATGGGAACATGAGGTTTTGCTTTATGAGGTGGAAGTTTTCCTCCATTTTGTACATGTGGTTGCTTTCTGCCAGATCCTTCAGACTCTCTGGATCGGGTCCAAACATCTCCTGTATTGGGACGTATGGTCCGACGGCTTCTTTTCTCACGCTTTACATCCTCTCTGATCCAAAACTCATCATCGGTGTCTCCATCTTCTCCAGGAAAGTGCTTCATCATTGCCCGATGAAAGCACCTCTCTAAGTTATAAGCCATTTTAGTGTATTCTGTATTTCAAAAAAGCAAATGAACAGTCATATAGGTACAAGTTTCTTGGTGTTGATATTTCTTTCCTAATTAGAGATTACATTCAGAATCAAGATTGTTCTCTATTTGGGCTTTTAATTGTGAGGAAAAATAAACACTAATGCTTGATGAAAGGCAATTAGGAATAACTGGAGTATATAATGGTCAGGAAACACACATGTTCATCACAGTTCCCAATTACTTTTGTAATGTTAAGTCAGTGGTTTCCCATTTCTATTTCACTTTCTGTCATCCTATCTATATCATACATATCAGCTAAAGAGAAAGAAATGCTTTTGGAAGTAGTCTATTTTTGTATTGTATGTACAAAATGCATATTTTAATTTTTCCATATATTTATTATGAATGAATTATTATGAGTTTTCTCCTCTCCTATCTATGAGAGGCTTGAAAAAATATGGGGTGTTTTCTAACTCACAGGCATCTAAATGAGATAATTTGTATTTCTATGTTCTTACCACTATTTTCACCATTGTATTTAAGGCAGTTCCTAAACATAGTTTTCATGTCACCCATAAATTCTTCCTTGGTGTAGTAATGGCTTCCATTTAGCTTTTTCTCCATACTGGAAATATCCATAGGCGCCTGAAAATATTATAATAGAGACATATACATCAAATTCTAACAGATTATCATTATGATAGATTCTATACTATCCATTTATAGGAAAATGTGTTATTTACCTTAATGATCTGGTAATAGTTTGGAGCATATGATTCATCAACTGGCTCTAAGAATGGCCAGGAGTCTTTGTGAGCTTTTATGACATCTAGAACTATCAAGAAATAAAACGGAGTAATGTGTTAATTCATACAAACAGGAAGTCCATATTTTATGAATGAATAGAATTTCAGAAATTTAAACCTGGATTTGAAGCTGACCTTTGTACATGGCAGTGAATTCATCATCCAATTCAAAGCTGTGAAGATGAAATGCAAAAATAAATACAAAGTCTCTCGAACCTCATTTTCTGTTAACTCTGGAACTTGATAAAAACTTAAGCATTAAATATTCAATTCCAGCAACTGCAATCGTCTTTTCGATGCAAATAATTCCATTCATGTTCTATAACTCCTCTTCCCGTCCCTTCTTCTTTTTCTTAATTTAATATTTGGGTATGAATATAAATCATGAAAAATGAAGGATATATAATCGAATAAAAAAACAATCAGTGACATACAAAGAAGAAAACCTGGTGTCTAAAATATCATGGACATTACATCTGTTTAGTATATCCTTACTTATAAACTTATGACACTCTTTCCTGTCTTTAACATAATAAATGACATTTACTTTATAGAGATTATATATTTGTATTTATGAACAATGTAATGTAATGTACTTACAAGTCCTTAGTCCTCTTCTCCTCCCTAGCTGGAGAATTGGGATCCAAATGGGAAAGCTCATGGGGAAGCTCCTTTCCCTGGGCCAGCAGCCATGCCCTCTCTTCTCGGAGTTTCCTTCTTTTGGCTCGTTCTGCTCATGGAGAAGAAAGTCATTACATACCTAAAAAAGCTTTCTTGCCCCCAAATCCAAGGGGCTGCTCAACTGCAGGAAGGTAGTTTCAGAATTAACAGTAATTTTTCTTTTATTCCCATAAAAAAGTGCACAAATACTAGATATGCTAGATATGCAATTTTATACTTCTCAATATTGAAGAGAGAGATACTCTAAAAGGACAACAGAAAGTAAATATACAAAAAATGATTACAACAGGATAATTTATTTTAGTAGTGAAAAAATGCTAAAATTGTTACTCTTGCTGGTGGGCAAAAAAAAATCACATATTGATCTTAACCATCCTTCACTGAGAATGGTCCCATAAAAATCTCTTGAATACAGGCAGTGGGGTAATAAAATAAGGCAACGAGGCCAGTAAAATAAGAAAGTAAAAAAGTTGAGTCTATTCAGTCTTTCGACTTCACACCTCACACAATAAGCATAAGTGGCTGAAAGTCTACTTTCCTTCACCCATGACATGGTTTCAAGCTTTTTTTCCCTTAAAAAAAACCCTGCATATTTTATTTCAATATGATGAGCCACATGCCTTCAACAGCCTTGACTTTTTCCTCCATTTCTCGTGTCCTCTCCGCCTTGAGCATTTGTTCCTGTTCCTTTTTCTGAACTGCCAAAAGGATCTGACGTTCTTCTTCTTCCTCTCGACGTCTCTGCTTCTCCATTCTACTAAACACGACTGGGGTCATCTGAAGAAAGTGATGCATCTATTTAGTTATTTTATTCCTATTTTGTTGCTGTCCAAAGAAGTGGTGTGTCTGAGTGCTAAAGCACCTCAAAGCCATTTTTTTGCCCATACTACACCCGAAGACCTAAACCTAATACTCTGTTGACACTTTCTGTCACTAAAGGCAGCTGAAGCTGGTCTAACACTTTCAGTACTATCTCAAGAAAGGTTATCAGACTTCAGTGATTCATGATTTGAAAATTATAGATAGCAGTATCCACCTCCAAATGTATGACCTAGATAGAGGTATTATTAACTATAGTGCATCACTAGCAAATTGCTGGTTTTGAATGGTAAAGCTCTTTTATAGAGTTTGGGCCTTGATATATTTTTTCTTTATGTATTTGCTCGTAATGAAGATTGGGAATGCTCTTTTTTATGATTTCCTTGCTAAATGATATCCCGAACAGCCTTTTCAGTGGCCTTTCACTATATTTATAGAACATCTTCTACAGCGATCCAGTTAATATCAAAATCATTTTTAAACAATGGATGGTCTTCTCTGGTCTTTTAAATAATGCTATGAGGAAATAAAGTTGTAGTTATATGCTCTTAATTCTTTTGGTCCGCTGTTGTTATTCTGTTTGAATTGCTCTTAATATTTTTTAAAAAGAGTGCTATACATTATTCCATTATATTTATTTTTCTTTAAATTTACTGTTTTTTGGGAGGTGGTAGTCTATACAAAGCATAAAACAAACAAAACACATTGTACTGGGTCTTCCCGTTCTCAAGATATTTCTTACCTCAGGCTGTATTGGCTTGATGTTCTGACTATCCGACATCCAGCTGGGAGTAAACTCTGTCTGCTGCAGACGCTTCTCCTAAAAGGCAGGGAAGTTAAGACCAGATCAGCAAAGTCCCTGCTATAGTTGATTACAGAACTCTAGAGCAGTGGTCCCCAATCCTTTTGGCCCCAGGGACCAGTTTCATGGAGGCCGGTTTTTCCAGGGATGTGGGGGGAGGGGGAGGGAATGGGGACATGGAGGGCCCCTCATGGAAGGAAGCTTTCTTGTTCTGCTTTGGAGGCCTTCGCTGGAGAAGGGACCAGGAATGCAGTGTGTTGGGGGGGGGACCTGAGGGGGCCGTTCCAAAGAAGAAGGAACCCCTGCTGACTTGGCATTGCACAGGCTCAGTGGCATTGGAGGGGGCGCAAGCAAGAGAGGGATTCCCTGGGAGACGCAGCGCTTCGGATTGTTTCTCCCTGGTTGCAGATGATGTTGGCATGCTTGGTTTGCAGGATGCGCAATGAAGTGCGAGTTGGGGTGGGGTGCCGGGAAGAGGGGGGGAAGA
>JANHFO010004787.1:5195-28520 GCA_032468095.1 Pareas carinatus | reverse complement strand
CTGAGTCAACCTTGAGCCAGTGGGACTCGAACTGCTGAACTTACTGGCAGCCGACTGTTAACAGAAGTAGAATGCAGCACTGCACTGTAATCACTGTGCCACTACAGCTCTTAAGACTGCTAACTGTCACTAAAGAGTACACACAGTGTGATGTCATGTATTCACACTGACATATGACTTCAGTTCCAGCTGTGGTCGTTAAGTGAATCACCATGGATAGTTAAGTGAAATGCTACATGACTGCACTTTTCTTATCAGAGGCCAACTGCAAAAGTCACAAATGGTGATCATGTCACTGCAAGGATGTTGCGATGGCCACAACTTTTGAGGGCTTGTTTTTCAGTTCTGGGGTACATTTGAATAGTCAATGGAGTGATTGGTAAGCAAGGACCTGAATAACATCCATAGAATTTCTCATGAAAAATAGAATTGATTTCAGAATTCTAATTTGATTGTTCCACAACAAGGGTGAGTATACATTAATTGATGTATGGATTAATTTTCATAGAACTAACTATACCCAACTTTAACATGGACATAATACAAACAATCTGGGGGTCTCAGTTGATGAGCTGTGTAAGGGAGGCAGACTATTGCCTTCAAGAGTCAGAAGCTCCATTAGCAAAGGATGAATTCAGCAGAAAAGGATAAGGATTCTTCTCTCTCCGTGACATAGAAGGCAAAAAATAGCATGCTCACATATATTTTGCTTCTTGAAAGAAACTAAGTATTGTAACATTAAACAAATATTTTAGTAGCAGAGCAAGCAAACCAACCTGCATCTTTCCAAGATTAATTCCCATTCCTTTACAGTGGCAAGAACTTTATTACTGAACATCCAAAAAATATTTTTTAACTCACTTTCTAACAGTATGGAATGAAATGAAGAAAATAAAAGAAGGCCTCTCTTCCAAGCTGCATTTTTATTAATTAGAATTCAACTATAATCCACAAATTCTACTTACACTTTCTGGACTGTGATTCATGAACAAGTGCATTCGTTTCCTCTTTCTCTCTGTAAACACAAAGAAACAATATTGCAAAAAATTATAAATAGCAAATTTCAACAAAGGGCTATACCCAGGGCTGGAATAAATTGTACTGATACTAAAAACCCACAGCAGCTTGTAATTATATTTAGCTATAGAAGACAAAATAACAAGATTCCAGTCCTATAGAACTCAATATTCATTATAAGTCTTTCACAGTTTTCAAAAAACAGTAGCTATAAGGGATTAGAACAAATTCTGAAAAATTAAGGTTTTTTTTCTTCCAAATAAATTCTAGCTCAGAAACAAAAAAAACCCGTCCATGCATAGTAGGACTATAGTAATATCATGCTTGGGACAAAGTTTCATCATCATCCTTGCTACTACTTTCTGGGCTAGCTGAAATTGAGATAGGTCCAAACTATGCAGAAACTCAACTGTTAAAAAAGACTGACTGCCTGGGCTGATTGATTATGACTCCATCCACATTGCTGCTTGTCGCCTTCTTTTTCCTTTCCCCGATTATAGACTTCTCCAGAGACTGTCTCTGCACATCGTGTTCCAGTTATGGTAATCTGAGTCTAGTAATTTTCTGCCCAGATAGAGAAATATTTGGATTGATTTGTTCAATAATTCATGTATTTGTTTCTTGGCTAATCACTGTATTTTCAAAAATCTTAACACCAAAAGAACCAATACACTTTCTATTTTGCAATTTCAACGTTGATTTCCATTGAATGACGCAGGGAAAAACTATTGCATGCACAATTCTCATTTTTGTAGGTGTAGACATATCTCTGAATCTGAATCCTCAAGATTTTGATTACTAATCTAGCAAATGGTAATCTGTTGAGTTCTTGAGTTCTGGTTCCTTTGCTCTCAACAGATGATCTTAGAAGGCAAAAGGAATCTCGTATATTCATTGTCTGTCAGAAGGCTGATGGCTGAACCTATCATCAAGTTTGGTTTTCTTTATATTTTAGTTCCATTTTTTCATTATGCTCCTTTCTTTACTAGAGCTTGTAGATTCCTTGCATATTGACTATAGGGACAGTGTCATCAGCTTTGGATGGCCCTGCTGGGATTATATATCCTTGACATATGCTCTGAGTATTATTTACTCATCCTTCCCAGAAATAGCCCTTTGCCTCAAGGAGGCAGCATAGGAGTATCTGAGGACATATGGCACAGCAGGGATGAAAAAGTATTCCTACTTGCCATAATTGCCTAAGAGAGGAAGGGGGGATTAGGGAGGAAGAAAGGGAATATATTACTATTGTTTACATGCATATAAACAAGTCATACGTTACTTCATTTGTTTATTATACCACCATTAATTTTCTAGGCTTTCCATGGACTCCAACTTTGCCACAAATACTTAAATTATAAAATCTGAAAAAAGTATAATTTATTTTGTTCTGCTTCATATATAGTATAAATGTATTTTGATGAAGCAAGCATTGTTTTTAGTAGTGAGTGGACAAATTAATATTCCAATTATAATATTCATTTACCTTAAGATGCTCTCCATTTTTTTCCGTTTTGGAGGTCGTCCCCGTTTTTTTACTACCTTTTCAGGAATGTCTGGAGTATTTTTGTGTATCCCGCATTCCCTGGAATACATTCAAATGTTACACAAAATAGCTAAATACGTAATAATGGGCCTGGTAAAGCAAGAGGGTAAGGAGTGATCATTAACAATGAAAAGAATTGAAATAGCAACTGTGAGCCAAGCTGGGTGACAATAACTTTAAGAGGAGAAAGTATATAGCCAGATTTGGTGAATTTTAATTTGAGTACAACCCAACATTATGTGATCTCAAGATATTTGCTTCCTTGGAAGGAAGTACAGGTGCTCTCCCACTCAAATAGCAAGTTTCTTATGTGATACAATAGACTATGTTTGAAATTAGGTAGCCTAAAAAAACCTAGAGTACTTTAGAGTAGCTACAGTTGAACTGTAGGAAACATGGCTTCTAGCTCTACCATAGTTTCATTCATTCTTCACTCATTCAAGGGTGAGCAGCCTTGGGATGGTCTCTTTTCAAGCTTCAATTCCCAACCTGGGACTAAAATGGAACTAAGAGTGGTCTAATTCATAAGTTGTTGGGAAAATAAGCAAGACAAAATAGTAAAGAATTCTGAAAACTGTACTACTCTAATTATAAAACATTTCATAAACATTCCTATCTTGTTCCCTTTGCAAAAAAGTTTCTTTTTAAATTTGTTTTTTCCTCCTTCGCTCCCTATTTCAACTCCTTTTCCCTGCCCAGCAAAAAACAAATCTGTACCTGTCAGTAATTAGGTCTCCATTTGGATTCACAGGTTCTTCTTTGTACATTCGTGTGCCATAAAAATACCAGTAGAGGGCACCGTTACTATCCTCACCCAATGGTTCCACCCGGAGGCTGTCTGCATCCAAGCCCTGTGTTTGAAAGCACACACACACATAAATGTAAGCACTTAAAAGTTTCTTGTGTTCACGTTACTCCTCACCAGTAGCTTTGAAGTGTTCAGGTCTCTGCTTGCCACCAAAATGATCAACTGTTCAATTGACAATGAGATTTATGTGCTCTAAACTATTCATGAGAAAGAAACTAATTTAAACTTGCTAATGCCTAATAAAAGTGGTCTCTTATACCTTTGATACTGAAGCAGCAGGTGGGGGCCTCTCTCTTCAAGAGGCAGAATTCAAAAGTTCCACAAAGGCAACACCAGGCTTCACACTGCAAGCAGGTGCATCTTTTCCTACCACAGTTAGGCAGTAACAAGAGAAGCCACACCTGCTTAACTTATCTCACCAAGAGCTTTAAAAAGGATCTCTCCCAATATAATGGCTGCCTGCAGAAGTCTGTTTTAGGGATTATTTCCACTGAGGCATTATGCGTAAGGAAACAGTTGAGCTCAAGTGGCTACATTTGTACTTTTTAAAAAAAAGAAACTAGATTTCTACAGAAAATATTCAATTCCACTTTTTCCATGCAGATTATTTTAGAGACAAAATTTCAAGCGTTACTAAACTAGCACCTGCGGATGTGATATCTAGCTAATGAACTCATTGTCATCCGTAGAACATAGAAAAATGCAGGACAAGTATTACAGCTCTCCACCTCACACAAACATTCCTGTGTAGCTTATACTACTCTAGATGCCTCGAGGTCTATAATCCTCTAAATTAATATTTGGGTGGCAAAGAAATGTTATGCTCACGTTTTTGTTTCTTCATTCCCTTCACCCCTCGCTATTTCATGTACAGGGTTTAGTACTGAAGTCATGGTGAGTTTTTAAGCAGATATCTCAATACATATGCCATTTTGGAAAGGGCCTCAACCATGTTAGGGTATTAGAAATAGTATAAACTCACAAAAAAACCTCTTTTCCCAAAGAAAGTTATTGAATATCTTCAAAAGCTTATGCAGATGTTATTAATTGCACAGTTGAAGGCTACAGCTGTTACCTTGACTCTACTTGCTGTTACAACTCTTAAAACCATTTAGATCTTTTTAAAAAGGCTTACTTCAACCTTTATAAGCATTAGCAACAATGATTGTGTTATACTAAAGAGAGTTCTTCAGGTCATTGGCATATCTCAATGAGTAACTAGCTGTCAAGGACAATAGCAGTTCAATCTCATCAATTCAAACCAGATTATTAATATGTCTCATCTCCCTCACCCTGGGGGTTCATCAGCCCTAGCACTTATTGTTAACATATACTATAGAGATGTTTGAAAGAATGACCTAATACATACATGAACAAGTATAGTTAGAGGCTACAAGGAGATAGGAGATTCCCAATGCCAGGTACTTTCATTACTAATCATATACAATGGAGAATGCAAAACTCTGCTGCAGTGGATCTTATCTGATAACCCCAGTGAATGTTATCTTACTCAAGGAAGGACCTTGAGAGTTATTGAGATTCTCAATCTCCTTCCTTTGATTAAAACAAATACTTGGACACCAACCCAAACCACTGAGCCCTCTAAAGGAAAAATCAATGCAGCTCACAAACTAATAAAATAAACTAAAGATTACTTTAATATTTTGAAGCAGGATTAAAGTTTAAATAATCAGAAAACACTTGATTTTTTCGTCAGCTTCAGCTAAGTTGTCCACCATGAAAAATAATAGATACCAAAAATAGTCTTTAACATTTTAAATAAGGTTATTAGCACAAAGCAACATGGAACATTGTTATACTGTATGTGATGTGGTGTTTAATGGTGAGAGATGTATATTATATTTTCAACGTTCCTCATCCAGGATCTGTCATCATCCAACATACCTTAAGCAGGTCAAAAACATCATCAGCATCAAGTCGATAATCGCAAAGACGATGTAGTATCTCCACTCGGGTACGTAAGGGAAGTTCCTGAAAAGTAGATTCTCTCAAGGGGTTCGGTTTTCCTTCTTCCAATTCCCAGCGATAATTGATTATATCTTCAAGATAGCCATGAAATGTCTGGGTTCTAATAAAGAGAACAAATGGCCATACAATTACTATCTAAAAGAATTTGACCTATTCATCATTTCACAGATGACTGCACACAGAAGTCAAGGAAGATACTTCCTGGTTAGTCCAGTTCCTTGTGCAAAACTAATAGTGTGTTTCACTTTTTTTGCAGAATAATTTATCTAAAACATGATAAAACTTGATTGTCTTTAAGGAAGCAGAAGGGTCTAAAGCTCCTATAAACAATTCGATAAACTGAAGTTACCAATGATAAATGACTGATTATGTAGTCTATAAAGTATTAGGGAAATAAAATTCTTTTTAAAAAATCACCTAAACAATTAAAAAGAAAAAATATCACTGAAAATACTTAACAAATTCATATAATGATTAAAATTGATTATTTTAAGAATTTAAACAAAATAATTCAGAAAAAGATTTCTATTTGATCCCTCTACATGTTATACCTATTAATGAATTTTGACTTTAAGATGCAAAATAAGTAAGTCAAAAAAATAAATGATAGCAATTCAAGGAAAATAAGATAGATAAAATTGTTACAACTAGTCTACGTGATTGAATATTGTTCCATGACAAGAGGAACAAAGCTTGCAAATGAGGCTGAAATATTTTATAACTGATTATATATAATAAGAGAAAAGGTTTTAAAATTCTATGAGTGCAAACACTGAGATACAGGAGAACATCTTAGGTACTTAACAGAGCTAAAATTACAGACTGACTTATTCATTAAAAAAAAGTCTCATTGAATGCTAAGCTACTTAAAAAACTATAGTTAACCTTTGACTTAACTGTAATATATTACATATATAATATTATATATGTACTGTGAGTGTGTAACAATGTATACACATACACACCTCCCTCCTGTAATCATATGACTTTGGGGGAAATATATTAAAGTATTTTAGTACAATTTATAATAACTACTGTGCTTTTCTGTAAATTAAAATTTTCAAGGTAAAATACATAACTTCTAAGATTTTTTTCATCTAGGCTCACTTTTGCTATCAAAACCAAGATCTGAAAGAAAGCAATGGCCTTTTACTTTTTAAATTATTGAACAAACTGATGTTTAAACAAACATCAAACAAATGTGCTATTTTCTTTGGCTCATAGAACTAATCTATGATATTGATATAATCTATTTAGTTTTTATTACAGTATATGTACTACAGCATAGGTGTAATTATTTGGCACCGGGACATCTCCATAATTTTTCAAATAAAAATAAATCAGATAAAACTTTTCTATCATTTCTGCAACTGTCAGAAACATCACTATATAAAATGAATTAATCTACACCAAACTTCTATTATATTAGTAATGTCTACTCAATAGTGACCAGTCAAAATGTTTTCTTTTTTCTTCTTTTAAATCCTCCAATAGTGACTTGAATATTCTGAATTTCCAAATACATCCAAATTAGAGAAACAATGTATGGACAAGCATGATTAACTTCAGGTAATTAAGATTTAAGATTCAATTAAGTTCATACCCCAGAATCAATCAAACAAAAGCAGCTAAAGAATCACAAAGTATATTTAGGATATGGTATTTCTGGCAGGAGGAATTATAAATTAATTTTCAGCATTCTTCCTCAATTACATTATTTTTTTCATTAAAACAAAACTAGAGAGTTTTGAGAGAAGGTGTTAAACAGATTTTCTTTTAATTTGTAAATTCTATAATATTAAATATTAGTCAGCTTTTGAGTCTCCCTCAAGAAATGCAATATAAAATTGAAATGTTAAATTTACTCTTTCATCCAGGTAAAATAATCTACATTTTACAGTCAGCACTATACTCCTATTACTGAACTTCATTTTCACAGAAATGAAGTCATGTTTTCAAAAAGAATTACATTTTTTCACGTATAAAATCCAGTGATTTATCATCTTCTGAAACTGCTGACATCAGCAAACCAATTAAGACACTCCAGTTGATTTCCTCAAATTTCTAAATCCTCAATGATAAATGACACACCCTTTCTGAAACTACTAGTTAAGGGGTCATCAATGTGATTGATGTTAAAAGAAATCTAATTATAGGACAATTTTAAACTTGAGATCATGTGTAACCAATTAATTAAAATATTGGTTCCTTGTATTAGGATAGCATTAACTGTCCTTCCCATGATTTGATCAAATTGCAAACTATTTATGTATTGTTTGTAGCTGTATCTGGAACATCGATTAATGAACACTTTCATTTTAGTTAAATGTGTTTTTAAATTCAATTAGTTGATTAAATTTAAATTATATTATAAAACTGCATGAAGAAAAATGCAGAAAGGAAAAAGAAATTACAATATCTTGCAACAATCAATTACAAGAAATAATGAGCATTTATATTAATCAAATATTCTTGACAGTGCTTCAAAAATTGGAATTCCCCACGCTCATTTTAGTAATTCCTGGGGAAAAGCACATTATTTTGCTAACTTTTTAATAATCTTTTAATTTTTCTCACATTTTTTAAGACCAAGTGTTAACCGAAGCAGGAATGACTAAGAAATACAACAGCTCAATAATTGTGAGTTGCTTTTATTTTTATTTTAAAATATCATTGAAACACATTGCTTTCATGTAAAAATCATTTCAAAGGTTTCTACTGGAATAGAAAAAAAAATCTTAATTCAAAGAATATATCCCTTTAAATTAGAAGAAGATACATATAACATCTTTCTCTCTGAAGTAAGAGTGCTTTTCAAGTGACAACAATGGTCAAAAATGCTTTATTCTGGCATGCTTGGCAATATTCTCCTCCACGAGGAGTTTAAGTGACCTAAGTCAGATATCGTTAGTAGGTCAAAAGAAGCAACAACTGAATCAGGAAAAGGGGGAAAAATCTAAGGAACGGTTAATACTCTCTTCCCTACCGCAATCCATCAAGCATTGTCAAAAAAACAGCTTGCTTCTGATTAAGGTCAACCTAATTTAAGTTACTGCTGCAGGTCTGACCTCAAACAGCAACCGTGGAGTTATTTTCTTATCTTTGGGGGAGGCGGAATTCAAAAGTCTTGTAGAACAGTTCTAATACCTCTTGAAATGATAAAGTGTTAAGTTACCTGGTGTCTGCAGAGGAAAAAAAAGAAAAATGAAATGAGCTGACATGAAGAAAGAAAGCAGTTTCTGTCCCATAACCAGGCCTGACTGGAAGAGGTCTAGATAATCCGTTTCATCCAGGACCCTCTGAAGCTGCCAAACAACCACCTTCTCCACCATCTTCCCTAAAATGGGAAGGTAGAGACTGGATGAAAATTGGATCCATTCCTAATAACTGGTGGGATTCAGGTAACAGCAACAGGGGCTAACAGAATTGCCACTGCTAAGAGAAGTGGTCATGTGACATTGTCCTTTACAACCATATTGCTTAGTCACAGAAATTCCAGTTCCAATTACTGTCATTAACTTGAAAGCTACCTGCATAAACATTGGATAGTTTGGGAAGCTCAGTTTATGAGCTTCACTGATATAAAAAGGATTTTGATATTATTATTATTTTTTGGTCAGAGACTGCTATCTTTCTCATGGAGATAAGAATACATTTTTAAAGGAATAGATAAGTGGTGAAAAACAAATTCTTTGCTTCAAAGAACAGATGCCAAAAGGAACGTCACACTGAAGGAAATTATTCATAAAGCTGAACATAGAGAGAGATTTCCCTCACATGCCACTGTAGATACAACTAAGGAAGAACACCTGTTCTCATGTTCTTCAAAGTATCTTCATAAAAAACATATAATATATAAATATAAAGGATTCTGAGATGCCACTCTATGCCTGTGCGCAAAGCCATGAATTAAAACAAGATAGGATTGCTCTCCTGGACTCCTATAACAGAATCATTTACACTGTAGATACAATATACAGGTAGTCCTTGACTTACAACCATTTGTTTAGTGATGGTTTGAAGTTATGACGACACTGAAAAGAGGGACCTATGACTATTTTTTTACACAGCTTTACACAAGCCATATTCACTTAACAATCACATGATTCATTTAACAACTGCAGTGATTTACTGAACTGTAGCAAAAAGGTCATAAAATAGAGCAAAGCTCACTTAACAACTGCCTTGCTTAGCAACAGATATATGGGGCTCAGTTGTCCTTTTAAGTTCACATATATTGTATATTTCCAATGTATGCACTCATGCACTCATTTATGGTTCACTCACTAGATAGAGGAAATCTTGGCCCAACGAATGTTGGATTCAAAAACATTTCCACTATTCCTTTTTGTTCTACAATGCTCTTCATCTAAATCAGAAGTCTCCAACCCCCAGTTCGCGGCATGCCAGCAACTAGTCCATGCAAACAAGCCAAGCCCCATTCACAGGATGCAGATTGCATGCAAAACCACGCCCCCTCCAGTCCGTGGAAAACCTTTTCTTTCAAGGAACTGGTCCCTGGTGCCCAAGGTTGGGGACCACTGATGTAAACTATTTTGTCACCAAATACAACACAACGCAACTGTCAGTAAAACAAAAAGAGAAATCAGCACCACCTACCATGCTGATTCTTTCACTAGTAAAAGCCCAAATAGAGTAGAAAAATCAACTATCAATCCATAAATATTTGAAAATTGCCTAGATTTTCAGTGAACAGTGCGTCACTTACTAAAAGGATGGAAAACATCTCTTTCATCTTCCCTTTCCTTTATCTTCAGTTAAACCGTAGCAAAGAAGTCTCTAATCTTAGAAATATTATCTCTACCCAAATCTTCTTGAGTGCTTCTGCAATAGAAGTCCATCATATGCTGACTGTGTAAACCGATTAGAGGGCTGTAAAGCACTGTTAAGCGGTATATAAGTCTAAATAATAAATAAATAAATAAATAATTGAGTTGTTTTACTATGGTACAGAACATACAAGCAAGAGAAATCACACATACCTGCTACTTTGAACTGAATTAACAATTTCCTTTCAGACTTAGAGCTAAGTGTAAGCATAAAACTTTTCTATTTGCATAACATTAAACAGGGAAAAGTCAACTAGCAATAGCAGGTATCCGAAGAGACTTAATAGTAAGCTTTGTGCTTCTGATCATACACATAGTAATCATATTTCCAAATATAAATTTACTCATCTGCTAGGTAATTATGAACAAAAAGAATCCAAAATCAATGAATTTGTTGAAAGAAAATAATTGCAAATAGTGATACTTAATATATAGCAAAGTTCAGTACAATGTTATTAAATAAATCTCAACACAGACAAAAAAAAATCAAAGCAGCTGGCAAGTTTTCATACATGATTAATACAAAAGCTAAGAATAGAAGGGTCAACAATTGAAACAGTGAATGGGTAGGAAAAAATGGATTGATCTGATTATAAACAGTTCTTAGCAGGCTGTGTGGGTTTTGTGGGTCCGATAGATTCAAGATTTCCAGTCTAAGTATTGCTCCAAGGGTTCTAATCACAATTGATTTCTTTTACACAAGCTTCAATCTGCAAGCCCAGTCATTCATATTTTTTCCAATTGTTTTTCATCAATTCTAGCATCCCTTGAGATGGCAAAATGAATGAACCAGACCTTCTTCTTTTTAATAACTGTTAATCAGGCATTGTTGTTACAATACATTCCATGGCACAATTGAACCAAACTTATGCAACATTTGTGCATTTACAGACTGCAAATGAAAGATCAGGAACAAGAGGAAGCCCTACATTTGTTTGTTTGTCTGGCTGTTTAATTCTAGACAACCACAACTAAAAAGAACTTGCTGATAGCATCCAAATATTTCAGACCTGTGATATGAATCTGAAAGCAGCAGATAGAATCAAGGTAAAACAGTAGTTCTATACACATTCTAGAAAAAAAGTTAGAATTTTCATGCTTTGCTTTAGAAGTCTGCAAAAGGATTATCTATTTTTTCCAGAAGCATACAATTTGAGGGGAGAACATCTCTTAATTCTATTTAGGAATCTGTAGACTGGAACTACTCACGTAATATCACTGCGCTGGTAACAGCCCTGAAGAAGACTAGCAATCAGGTCACTGATGAACTCCACATCATCATTGTAAAGAGCTGCTTCAAGTTCCTAATGAGAAAAAGAAGGATTAAGTAAATTCCTAAATTCCTTGCTGTCTGGTGAAAAAGGATTGCGTAATTGCATGCAACAACAATAATTAGCATAGGAATAATAATTTGCATTGTTTTTGTACAGCATTTTTGCATCCTCAGTATCGCTTAGCTGGTACCTCCTAACTGGTGGGATGCAGGCAATAATATACTGGATTGCAAAGTATTTTCTATATTAGAGATTAGGGGGATCTTAGTTTGGATAAAACAGCATGAGCATGCTTGGGGTAAAACTAAGTTTTGGTTGCATTAATGGCCTGCTGGCCAAAAATATGCAAAAATTGATAGGTATATCTTTATCATTAGCAGGGAATGTGGTACAAGTATGGCTAAGGTGGCAACATAGCAAACCCTTTAGCTCACTAAAATCTTTACATTAAAACCTTAATTGACGAAAGCCACATTTGGCAAAATCAATTTTTCATTGGTCGCCAATGTGTTGTTGAATATAACAGAATGGGGGATGAATATATAGTAGAGAAAGATTTAACGTACGAAACGAAAAAATTAGACATGTATAGATGAAACTAACAGAAAGGAAGAGGACTTAATTGAACTAAAAGAAGATAGACATATCATCAACTGAAGTGAAAATATAAGTTACATTATGAACAGAAGGGTCAAAATGTATGTCAGAAAGTATAAGCTGAAATTAAATGCAAAGTATTATTAAATGCAAAGTATTAGAACAGAGGTCTCACACATCACAATGACAGAATATATTACTATTTTACATTAGGCAACATATTTTTGCTTTCATTAACCATCAATAAAGTCATTTTAATTTATTATTTTGTCAATTTAATTATTCATAAGTACCACATTCAACATTTGTTGCATTATTGTAAATGAATGAATGTGGTCCATCAATCAGTACATTTTATATAATGTGGCCCACAGAAAGATTTGAGTTGTATATCCTTGGATTGAAAAACAGATTAATCTCCCAGCATAATTAATGGAAATAGACATATGGAAAGATGATTTGAAAGTGTTTGAAACAGAGTAAAGGAGTCCCACAGAAGTGTGTGGAGTTAAATAAAAAGGATGGTCTGATTGAATGAAGTGAGAGAGAACATAAGAAGAAACTCTATATAACAAAAAATTAAACTGAAAGACATAATGTGCATACGGTAAAAGTTGTAAACAATGTAGTCAGTGTGAGCAAAGAATGGTTAAGATAAAAAGAGGCAAAAAGATGCAGTAAAAATGATTTTTAAAAAAATGATACAGAAGTTTCACAGAATTTAAACTGAAAATATATGAAGGGAATATGAGCTGAATTTGGGAAATGCAATGCAACTTTATGCCAAGCAAGAGGTACACACTTCAGTTTTTCTTTCTCTTCTCTTCAGGAAAAATACACCTATAGTACATTTCTTAGCAGTAGTACAGCAATAGCATTTAGATTTATATACTACATAGCACTTTAGCGCAGAGGTCTCCAACCTTGGCGACTTGTGGAATTCAATTCTCAGAACTCCTCAGCCAACTATGGTGATTTACAATGCCGGCATTATTTGCATATTGCTCCCAAAAATCTAGATTAGTGGTGGCGAACCTGTGGCACCCGTGCCAGAGGCGGCATTCAGAGACCTCTCTGTGGGCACCTGCACAATTGCCCAGCAGAGATTTCTTTGCTAGAAAGCCAGAGACACACAGGACTCCCCTCCCCTTCTCCACGTGTGCCTGAAGACATTTCTGACATCACCCGCCTTTCTGTCCAGCAGCCCAATGGGAGCGCTTCCTCCCTCCTGTCTGGGATAAGGCAGGAGTCTCAAATGGGGTGTAGAGTCTGTGGCGAAGGTGAGAGAGAAGAGGAACTAGGTTGGAAGGGAGAATATATCACAGTGGGCCGTGGGAGCTGGGGTAGGCCACCAGAAGGCCTGTGGTGAGCTCGTGTAGGCCGCGGGCGGTGTGGTGTGGTGCGGGGGGAGGTCACCAATGGCCACTGGGATTGAGTGTTGCCGTGTCGGCACTTGAGGTAAATAAGTGGCCTTTTGGTTGCAATTTGAGCACTCGGTCTCTAAAAGGTTCACCATCACTGATCTAGATCCTCATTTTACTGACTTTGGACGGGTGGAATGCTGAGCCAACCCTCAGCCTGTCAGGATCAAACTCCAGGCTGCAGTATGGCAGTTTAGCCACTGCACCATGTTTATTTAAAGTGAAAATTATACATATAAAATATGAATAAGATTCAAATTGTGCTCATTTTGTATGAATGTAGAATTGAAGGTGATTCTGAATAATAATAATAATGTATTAAAATTATCTTCTGTTCAATCCCTAACAACTCTGGGCAGTTTGCATATTGCTAAAAATATTTTTATAAAAAAGTACCAATACAAGAAACAAAGGAACAAAGATGGCAGACAAAATAAACCCAGATGGAAACAAGAAAAAGGAAGAAAAAGGGGTGTCAACTGACTCAACAAAAGCCTGAGGAAAGAGCCATATCTTCAGGCCTCTTTGAAATTCCAGTCAGGTCGGGCTTTCAATTTACAGGAGAAACCTCATTCCAGAGGGGGGTTACATAGAGAAAGTGTACTTCTGGGATCCCAAAAGGTGGCATTGTTTAATTCAGGGGTCTCCAATCCTTGGGCCACTGCCCACTACTTGCCTTTCTCAAATTTCTCGCTGATTCTGACTGCCAAAAGTCTGCGCTTTGAACCGGGTCACGGAAGTGGGTGTTGCACATGCATGTATCCCCACTTATGCGAACAGCAGATGAGTATCTGCGCGTGTGCTCCATTTGTGCGACACACAACTATCCCCTATCCCCGCGAATTTGCAAAGCTGGAAATGTTGATGGAACAAATGTGACAAGAGTGGTATAGCATTTATAAAAAAAGCCTGAAAATAAATGGAATGTTTAGTGAAAGTTCAGCACTGAGCAGAGAATGAGATACCCTTGTATACTTATGGTTACTTATGGATAAATGTATAAAGAATGCTTGGAGTCATATGGCTTGGTTGAGAATATGCAATAACATAATATTGCAAGCAAAGTATGTTGCACTGTAGCTGGAGAACCTGAATGATTTGATCATATGACGGAAAAGGATGCATCCAAAAATAATTATAACAGAGATCATCTTTGCATTTGCTGGCAAAAATGGAGTAAGCAAAAGCAAGCTATGCATAAAGGCTGACTAATTAGAGTGGATAAATCTACTTTGGTAGATTGTTTGCAAAGGATGAGGAAGTGATTGGAAAAAATGTTAAAAAGAGATTATGGTTCTCTTTACTTTGCTACATAAAAATGAGAGCTGGTATGATAGGAAAAACTTTGGTAGAATGGAATGGAAAGTATAATGAATGCTCTAAAAAGATTTGGTTAGTGTGTTTTCCCCCATTTCCTCTTATCTCTTGCTCTGTTTTGCTTTTTTTTACTGTTTTCCTTTGTCTTGCACAATATTGCTTTACTCAAAAGACATTAACATGAGAGATATGTAAATTTCTTGTTATTGAGATCCTTGTTTTATTATAAAATAGTTAATTTGATAGCAGTTGAGGCACTGAAACCTGGAGACCATGAAAATTAGCTGGGTGATTTTGGGCCAATCACTTTTTCTCACCTCAACCTACCGCACAGGTTTGTTGTTGTGGGGAAAATGTTGTGAGGAAGGAGTATTAGCATGTTCACTACCTTGGGTTATTTATGAAAAAACAATAAAAGGTGCGATAAAAAAGAAAATAATTATAATAAATTATTACTACTAAGCATGCCTTTAAAGATTTCACCACATTTATCTTTAAATCAATAGTCTATCTTGCATTGTTTTTTCATTGTTTTCATTTTGCCTTTCCAATTTCCCATTTTAAACTGTTGTTTAACAATGCTTTATAGGCATATACATGAACAAAAAACAGTTCAAACATATCCTTTCCAAAATGACCTTCCTCTCCGTGTTCCTCTAAAGCAGGGATCCCCAAACCCAGGGCCACAGTCTGTTAGGAACTAGGCCAACATCTGCAGGTGAGTGGTGGACGAGCAAGCAAAACTGAAACCACCATCACCATCTCTACCCCCAGTCCATGAAAAAATTGTCTTTTATTAAATTGGTCCCTGGTGCCAAAAAGGTTGGGGACTGAAGCTCTAAGGAAATATAAAACGTACTCTTGAAAAACACTGAGGAAAAAATTCTAAAATTATCTGCATTATTCTGTGACCAGATTTACTCCTGTTCTTTTCTTAGTTTATGGATTCTAATGTATGTTTTCAGTTATTTATAAAGAATATTTAATGACAGATGTTTGACAGCAGAAGTTCCACTGAAAAATACAGCATATATATGGTATATAGCTTTTTGTAAATCTGATTTTTAAAATATAAAGTTCTAGGGTTTACGACATATATGTGACTATTTGGGCAATATTTAAAATTTCAGAAACCAGTAACGTTTCTCACCCAGTGCCAGATGTCAGCTTTTAATGCTTTTAAAAGACATCATGTTCTCAGCATGATCAAAAAGTCAGAATGCTTACCTGTAACTGCAGTTCTTCAAGTGGTCATCTGTGCATTCATACAAATGGTTGGTGCATCTGTGCACATCAGAATCTTCTAGAGCTGTGCAGAAGCTCACCCTCTAGCACACATGCTTCTGGATATTGTTTCCATCCGTCCCCTCAGTTTTTCAAGACCATCATAGCTGCTCTTAGGAAAAAAGGCTCCTTAGCAGAAGTAGCTGCAGAGGGGAAGTTGTGCGAATTATGTAAATGGCCAGATGACCACTTAAAAACTACAGTTACAGTTAAGCAATCTGTTTTTTTTTCTTCTTCATGATCTTTGTGCATCAGGCATTTGACCCTTAACCATTGTGGCAAAGTTGACTGGAGTTCCTGTCTGGAGAGCTATAATATGAATATGGGTTATCAACTGCCCAATAATTTTTGTTGCTGTTTTTAGGTATATTGCTTACTTTTGACTGTATGCTGTGCAGATTCATGATTGTTTGTTTGGACAGCCATATAAATCTAAAAAGTAAATAATTGCAATGGTGGTATGAACGAAGTTTAATCACATGAGATGAGCATACTTTCGTGCTAACATAAGAATTCACTCTTAATATGGCTTCTTGAATGACTAATATGATTGTGACTAAGTTATGGCTTTATATGAAGCATGTAAGAAAACATCTGACATAAGATAAGGAGTTGCAGGACCTAGGGTGAAGTTGAAAGAAGGATCAGCCTAGAATCCCTATGTAGCCACAAGTGAACCAAGTCCAACCTCCCTTGAATTCCATTGACCTTTACCTAACTCCAAGCGGGTGCTAATTGTTAGTTGGAAAGATTTCTGAACATAGACTTTTTAGCAATAAATCATTTTAATTGGACCTTCAGGACCTGATCTTTCGCACCTGACAGCCAAGAAAGGCTGCTGAAAAACTACTGGAACTTGGATAGGTCTGAATATAAGGAGTTTCCTCTCTTTTAGAATTTGAGGTAAGAATGGACATATTTCCGAATGACCCAGAAAACAGAGAAAAGAGCATATAAAATTATAAAACTGAGCAGTCTGCCCATATAAAGGCCCAAATTTTATGCATAAATAAGGTATTTCTATAATTTAGATGGAGCTAAGTAGAAAGTAGGAAACATAAGAATAAAATTTTGAAACAATTTTGGGAAATACATTTGACTTTGGTGCTAAGCACTACTTTTCTATATTAAATGTGAAAAAAGATTGAAATATAACAGTGTACATCTCATTGGCCTGACAAGATAAAATGATTGTAACAAGGAAAGCAGCATCAAAAGTTAGTAGGCAATATGTCACAAGATCAAACATTTGCTGGTAAGTATGGTTCATCTAAGTATGGCTTATCAGAGACTGAGTGAGGGAACTTCATGCCTGAATAGGAGAATACAAATGTAGTGTTCTTTTTAGATGAATATCAGAAAATGGGAGAAAACTGGATGATAAAAAGTAGCAGACGTTGTCAAAAATGATAGGAGGATTATAAAACAGTGAAACACTGGAAGAACTATAGAGATAGTTCTTCAAGCAAACAGCGCAAAAGCTGAGAACGCAATGTAAGAAATTTCATGATTATTAAGCACACAAAAATGCTTTCTTTCCTGCTAATTCTTTGAGTGACAAATTTATTGCAAAAATCAGTCCTCTGTGTGTGGTTTTACAGTTTTATATATAGTTACTAAATATTTCTATCTGCTCAGACAATCAAGTGAATAACCTTGATGATATCAGTTAAATAATTGGAGGAACAAATAAAAACAATACTGCTGTTGATGCCAACCTAACCAAAAAAACATGATTGATACTTTCCAAAAGAATGTTAAAGGAAGCAATAAGTAGTAGTGATGTAGGATTTTAATTCTCCTCAACATCTTGCTGAGAGACAGTATGCCAAGCATAGTCTGGAGGTCTTTTCCCTTCCATGGAAGTCCTATCTTCTCCAGATGACATGGACTTAATTATTCATGGGGATTGCATTCTAGTATACAACTATGGATAACTGACAGCTTGAACCTGTGAGAAATGAAAGATTAAGTTTGAAGCCTCAAAAATGCTTGAAAAATCACACAAAATAAAAAGCTGAATTGAGAATGATGTGCCTTGGCCACCTTAAATTTTGTGCTTCCCATCTTGTTTTATTCAAAATAAAGAATACAGGGCAAAGAAACAAATTCTTTGTTTTCAGGGCATGTACAATCTATATTCAATATAGGCTTGATTGTTCAATCTCCTGTAGTACTGCTGAACACCCAAAAGTGAAATTTCCTTGATTGTTTTGAAATTCAAAATGTTTCTTTCTCATTTCTGATGAGGAAATGATGTGCATTTGCTTCTAGAACAGACTTCTTCATCAGTATTGAAGACTTGTTATTTATTTGTTTGTTGGCCACCCATCACCATGACAGCTCTTGGGCAGTTAGCAACTATTAAAAACATAATAATGGATAAAAAACATCTGAAGTGAAAAACCAATCCCTTTGGAGTTTCACAACTTCACAAGCCCCAGCTAATGATCCCATGCCTGGGAACGCATCCATCTCTCTTTAGGGCTTTCCAAAAACTAGTAGAATTAAGGCTAACCTAATCTTTAGAGGGGATGGTCTTCCAACAGGGAGACACTACAAAAAGAAAAGGCCCCTTTCAAGATCCCCCAAGATGACTAACTACTATGCTTTGTACTCTTTGGATTCATCAACTGTTACAATTCAGTGATATATGTGCCTCCGCATGTCCAGTGATGTTTCTCCTGCCTGTGTGATACTGTAGAGGCTGTAATATTTTTTGAATAATTGAAACCAGACTTTGATGACTTGTAAACCAACATCTTCCATTACAAAATTACCCGTATAGCAACAATGTTTTTTCGGGGATTACTAGTTCACTTAATGACTCTGGGCTTGGTTTTCCATTCAAAAGGCTGAGGGTCTTTTCCACCCATTCCAAGTGAAATTGTGTGGTTGAAATTCTACTTTCAGATCCCCAAGTCACAAAGATATTGTACTAATGTTATTTTTCTTTATGAAGTGGACATGGATTCACAATGCCAGAGAATAGATATTGAATAGTCCAGCCACTCTGCATTCTCACTAGAGGATAAAACTTTGGGTAAATATTTATCACTTCCCCCAGTAGGGCTCTCAGTGTGTGCTTGCTCATATTCACTTTGGAAGAAGTAATATCAAGAAACATTATAAGAGAATGTTATAGATCACCTTGATTGTGTTTGTTTGTGTTTATTTATTTATTTTATTACATAGATTTATATGGCTGCCCAATTCACAGAGGATGACTCCAAGGTAATTTAGCAATTACAGTGAAATGGGGATGGACAATTCCAGCTGCATATTTTTGCATATATACAAAATGGTAAATGGATCAGAATTGTGCATGGAAAGCAGTGGACACACCAATACATTTACTAAGAATAACTAATTGTGGTCCATATTTATCAAGTGCAAATATGTGAGACTATGGAAAACAACGTCCACCTGTACCTTTTACTTCAGTATGAGAGGAGGTTGTTTGGATTTATTGTTCAACTTTTTGAAAGCTGATGCCACTAGGAAATAGGTCTTAGAAAAGAACCCAGAAATTTTTAAAATGAATTGTTGGTGTTGATGCTGTTTCAAATGAGTGCTATGCCACAAATGTAAACCTCCTACAGTAGACAAAATTCATAAAAATGAAAAAAAAAACCAGGTGAGGTACCCAGGTTCTCCTGCTAAAGAAAAGAAAATTTATGAAAATTAACTGAAATGAAACTGAGGGGACAGGTGGGAAGAAATGTGTGCTAGAGGTGACAGTTCTTCACAGCTCTAAAAATTTCCAGTGTGGGCTCTGCAGAGGCACATCGTCCATGTGTGATGCACAGAGACTATGAAGAAGAACCAGAAGTAATTATAAAAACAAATTAAAAACAATTAAATTTATATAATTTATATAAACTGCATTTTTATTGTACATAGACACTTTCTTTTAGGATTGATAGCCATAAACAGTTTCATGTATTCAGTGGTATTTCACAAGCAATGCATGAAGACAAATATTAACGGTGCAGAGAAATGCTCAACTGAAGCTTATATATACACATACACCTCAAGAAGTCATTAATTTGCACTCCTTCCAATTTCTTTCATCATTTACAAAGCTTCATATTCAAAATAAGTAAATATACTCTCTCTTTAATAGCTGGCTATAAAGGCACACTTTTTCACCTCTATTCTGGTCAGGCTAGTTGTTCTTTTTAGCATTTGTTCCACAAGGTTGCGAGGTCCAGTTTTTTTTGCACCACAATCACAGAGTTCTTATTGCAAAGCTAACAATGCTAATCAGCCAGATTTTTGCAGAACCTAATGTTGATTAAGGCTGAGACGAAATGATTCACCCAGCTACTGTCATTGCCTAAGGAAAGAGTAAAATCTGGCTTTTCATGCTCCTAGTCCACCACGTAACCACTACAGCATGATGGCATTCTTACTCTAGTGCAACTAGATTCATATTCCTTGGGTATTCACCTACTCCAAATACCCGTTTATTCATATAGTCAGATAAAATAATAATAGACAGAAATATTCTCCTTTCTTTACTTTCCCCTAATGGATTCAGGGAAAAATGAAAAATACTGTGACCAGGTTTATTGCTAATTATAAAACCTATGACTTATATTCCCATGCATTCTTGTGGTTTGTTTGTTTCAGCCTCAATGCTGTCTCCAAGAGAAGGGATGTTTCAGGAAGGAAGGAAGAAGGGACTCACAAATCTTTAAAATGTTTGCAATAAAACAAATTTTGAAAGCCTCCTTCATTTTTAGGAAGGATGGCTAGGAGCAGAAGAAGCCCATTCAAATAGATACTGCCTCCTCTAAATGGCAGGAACATGTTGAAACAAATTTACCATGTTTCCTAAACAGCAGGGAGGTAGAAAGTCACTGCATCTCTATGTTGTCAAAGGACTCTCCTTCTTGCAACAGAACATGGACACAACATCGGTCTTTGGAAAAATACATCAAACTCTGCAAATATATAGTATCCTTTTTATGCTGCACATTATATACAAGTGTATCTTTCTGATATCATAGGGCACATACATCAGACAGATGGTCTGCGGGCCAAATATGGCCCACGGATTGCCTGTATCCAGCCCATGGGCTCCGGACATGGCGGTAAGGGAGGCGCTCCCTGGAAGTGGGGGCGACGACACAGGTAGGCAGCCTTTGGTCACGGGGGGGTCAATTGGCAGCCATGGGGGGATCGAGGGGGGTTCACAGTGGGATCCATGGGGGATCTATCGGTGTGTCCTCGGGGATTGCAGGGCGCACCGAGGGGGTGTTTTCCGGAGGTGGCACTGTGGTGGCAGTGGCACTGGCCCGCAATCATAGTGGGTCTGACACCCCTGTCATAGGGAAGCCATGCGTGCTAGGAAAATATCACAGTCTGGGTTACTTTACGAATGGAAGATTTGTAGACTAGAAGTATGTGACAGTTTCCCTCCTTTTTCCGCAAGCTTGGCACTTAGAAATCTGGTTAGTACTGGTAAAAACATATCAAATATTCAGAAAATTTGATCTGACACACAAATTTTATTATGTATCATCTCAGAAAATATAAACAATCACAATTTACTAATATATAGTATATGCTGACAATTGTAAAAGCAAATGTAGCACAACGAATGGCCTTGCAAATAACACCAGATTGGAAGGTCAACATTGGAGAACAGACTGCAATAGTAAAGTTGACAGTATTCATCCACAATAGAAGTCTAACCAAATATAAGAAAGCATTACACACCAGGGCAAATGTAGGTATTTGGAATATGCGGGAAAATATGAAACTAATGGTTTATTCTATTGCCACTACCTAATATAGCCTTTCTCCCCTTGTATTTCAGTATTGTAATAATAAAAATGTATTTTAAAAAAGAAAATAAAAAACTCAGATAAAAGAATGTCTTTAGACCGTTTGCAGAAAATCATGTCAGAGTAAGAGTGATGGAGAAAAGATGGCCCTAGACGTGGGGTAGACTCTCATTAGCTAAATGTGCTCAAGCAGAAGCTGGAAGTTCAAAGTGAAGTTGGAAATGATTTCATAAAGGGTTTGTTGTGCTTAGATAAGTTACATTGTTAAGGAGCACTTTTGAAGAAGTTATATGGATGTGAACCCTATACACTGCATAGTCAAAGAGCCAGATTTATTGTATTATTATAAGGAAAGAAAATCAAAAAATAATTATTGGAATAACAAAAAAAGGATGTTTGTCAGTTTAGGCAAACATTAAATCTTCCGTAAGTGTTTAAACAAATGATAAAAATACAAGGAGAAAGTTAGAGCCTTGATTTGAATTAATCAATAAATGAATGAAGAGATTCTTTACTTCAGGGTTCAGCCTTGAGGTAGCTACTGCAACCACATCAATTCTTTGTGTTTTTTTCCCTCTTCTCCTTGAACACTAAAGCTGTAAGCTCAAAAATTTAAACCTTGACAAAATGCTTTGAGATCATAAAGGTATAGGAGGCAGCAAATCAGCACAATATGCATAAAGTACCAAAGTGGTAGAATGAGGTCCAAAATGGACATATGCAGTTTCTCTTCCACTCTTCTATATACTATTCACAGAGCAGTAGCCAGAGAAAAAAGCCACATTCTTTCTTTCTCCAGCTGGAGTCACAGCAAATTAAAGAAAAGCCTGTTTAATGTCTCTCCCTTCCCCTCTTTTCTTCATGACAATTCACTTGAAGATTTCCAATGGCTATTGGGATAACTTATACTGTTGATCCACCTGTCCAACGAAAAGAATGGCCTGCAGCATGGCTAAGATAAAGATAGAAAGTACAGTAAAAGAAGCAAAAACAATTTATTTACCCATGTGATAAACTTAGCTATAGAAAGAAGATGTATACAAAATTGCAGAGTAGAACAATTATTTACAGTTTTTTTTCTTATTAAATTATGGCTAGATTGATTCCTTAACTGTGGTTCAGGAGCAATCCCTATCAGACAGATTAAAACATTTGAGAGTTGAGAATTTTCAAGAAGTACTTCAGTGAACAAGAAATTAAGTGAATGCCTAATCCAATTACCATATTTTTCGCACCTTAAGACGCATCGGACCATAAGACGCACGGCGCCCAGAGGCATTCCGCGGGGCGATCCAAGGTCCGGAGATGGGCCTGGAGGCCGAATAGGAGCATTCCCGGCACTCTGCAGGATATTCCAAAGCCCAAGGATCGGCCTGGAGGGGCACTGGGAATGTTCCAATTCGGCCTCCAGGCCGATCTCCGAGCCT
>JANHFO010004786.1:54079-64166 GCA_032468095.1 Pareas carinatus | reverse complement strand
CCTGCGACGGTATCTGTAACACCACCAACATCCACATCTGCCTATCCCAGGTCCTTGGTAAGGACCCAATAGGTAGACAAAAATGCCAAATCCAGTCGTAAAATCTGGCAGACTGTGCGATGAACAACAACAACAACAACAACAACAACAACAACAATAACAACAACAACAACAACTGTAGATTCCAGTTCATCAAAAAGAAACAAAAGAAAAAGAACAGCTAAATTCTCAAATAAAATGCAAGTTAAGTGTTTGTTTTCAACGTTAACTATTTATAATTTTGTCTGACTACATGCAGTCAGCTGGGACCAAAAGCTCATGGAAGTAAAAGAACTTAAACATGTTTACAGAATTGCTGCAAAATTCAGCAAGGTTCTTTAACTAGATTTATTGAAAGGAAAGAGGGATTAACTTACAACAATCTTAGCAGCTAAATACACTTTAGTTCTCAGTTTATCTGCAGAGGTCAATGGCAGACCAGAGAGTGAACTGTTTTTTCGCAAAGAGGTAATCCTTCGACTTCAGATCACATGCTCCGAGATAAAGCCTAGATCTAACACAGGCCTTTGTGGATCAAGTCCAAATTCACCCGAGAATGACTTATGGTGGCCATGGATTCCTGAGTTTTGCCTGAACCCTATTACAAGGTATGGAGACTGAAGTCCCTTAACACCAGTTGCTGAGATGGCCGGCCTCCCATCCTTGCAAGAAGAACCAAGAGCTCAGGAAGCTACCCTGCCTTCCAGAGCAGTAAGAGGTGTATGAGTAGGATTCTTATCTTGTTTGTGTGGCCTGTTTTCACACATCGGCATAACACCTCTGACAGTCATGCCCTCAAATTAGCAGGCTCCAAGATTTCAATATTATGGTATGCGGCCGATGCAGTCCTTATTTCTCATTCACCCATGGGACTCAAAATAGCAATGAGTGCTACACTCAATATGTTACAAGGAAGCAAAGGACTCCCTGTGGGTTTTGTTTTGATAGTCGTTAATGACTATAGGGATCGCTGCTCATCTTGCTTCGAGGTCATCGAGCCAGCATCGTCTGAAGATGTTTCCACGGTCATGTGGCCAGCATGACATCACGGGGCACTTTTGCCTTGCCACAGAAGTGGTACCTATTTATCTATTCAGATTTGGATGCTTTCAAACTGCTAGGTGGCAGAAGCTGAGGTGAGGACGGGAGCTCACCCATCATGGGGCGCTTGGGTTTCAAACCCAGGCTGCCAACTTTTCAGCTAACCAGCTGTCTCTTAACCACTGAGCCACCCAATAAGGAAATACATGGATGCTAAATTTCTAAAAATCTAAAGTTTATGCTCTTTTCCAAAAGAGTGAAATTCAAAGATGGAACCTTGAGGTGTATCCACCTAAATATATTCACATCTTCAAATTTCTAGGAGTGGTTTTTCACATCAAAGAAACATTGAGGGCCCATAATGATTGTGTCCCCAATTGTGTTAAAGATCTCTAAATACCATCAGACAGTTCTGCCTTACCGAAAGAGGCTAATCAATACTGTCTGCTTGAAGTTGTTTCATGCTAAAGCTTTAGCCCAAGTATTGTACGGAGCCCTTTGATGTGCTCCAAACTAAATTTCAAAAATCTATACTTGCAGCATGTAAAGGAGTTACCAATGTTCCCAGGAATTTGAAGAAGTGAACTATTCAGTTGGGTTGCCCTCCATATTAGAAACAAGGATGCCTAAGATTGGGGTTAGGGCATGGAAGTTAATGTTAATCTGGAGGTCCAGGTCTTCTCCTAAATCACCACTCACAGTAATAGTGACTGATGATTGTCCCTTAAGCTGGAGCAATGTCATAGAACAAAAACGTATGACTTGGGAATTATCATGAGAACTTCTACAAACCTCTGGCTATGACTATGCCAAACACCCACTTCTTCAAAAGTTTGACAACACTGAATTTTAGGCAGCAGTAAATAACTTGTCAAAAAAGAAATAGGATTTGGGTGGGAAAGGTTTTTGGGAAATGGCCAATTATCTCTCCTTACTGACATTCCCAAATTTAAGAAGGCTTTCTTCAGAGCAAAGTGCAATATTTTGCCTTCAGGAATCCTACAGGGAAGATATTCTAAATCCCTTCTGAGAAACGTGTTTGCCAATGTAGAACTGGAGATGTTGAAACAGTCCAAAGCATATTATTTTACTGCATTATTATAGGGTTATTCATAATGCCTGTACTCCACCTCATTTACATCAGTACCCTGGGCGATCTGGCAATACCTTCATGCCCATTCTTTTTTCAGAGTGCACCATAACTTATTTATTTACTTTTATTACATTTATCATGGCCACCCAGAGTCTACTGGAGTGCGTAACCATATTAAATTTAATGAAATAGACACAAACAAATAAAAATACTGTGCAGCAATTGTGAAAATCAGGCATCAATTACTCAAGGGTCTCTCACACAGTTGTATCATATTTTTTACATCAATTACTACAATGGCCCGTGTTCTACTTTAAATTGATTTTGCAGTAGTTGTTTTCAACTGCAGCTTTTATTTCCAGCCTTTGGCTGTAATAAAGATTCATTCATTCATTCATTCACTGAGAGCTTCACAGCCCACCTCCTCAAGAGCAAGACTCTTTATCCTCCTCAAAGGATCGCTGCCACTTCACATTCCCTGCCTTCACATTGTGTTTCAAGTGAGCACATGTCTGAGAGGTAGCGTCACTCCCCTATCCAGTCAGGTTTTGGTCACATATGCAGAGCCAACTCATTTGTCCACCACAAAGTTGTGAACAAACATGGTTTTGTAAAAAAACAGACCTGGCATTTATCAACAGCAGGCAAAGATCAAGATTTCCAGCAATCAAGCTATCTGGACCAGTCTGGGCTGGAGAGAGAGAGAGAGAAGAGGGGCATCAAATCTACCTTCTTTCCCGTAAAATGGAAGATCCAGCACCTCCGCAGCTCCAGCATGCTTACCGTATATCCTGACCCACCACAACCAAAATATGCCCATACTGAGACCTTTATCAGCATCTCATCTCATCCAACAGCCTGTCATTTTTCTGGCTGTTCTTCCAATCGGTCCTCCTCCCATTACATTCCAGTAATTCATTCCAATCTTTCCACTCACTTTCCTCGCTTCTCTGGTCTCTATCCTGCGGTGTGGCTCCATAGTCCCGCTCTTCCACCAATAGGTCAGGCTTGATAGCAGCCACAACGAATCTGTGAGTCTGCTCAGATCGCAACTAGCCACTGCCCAGCACCTTGTGATAAGATCCTGACTTCAATGTGACATATATCCAAGGACCATAATAGGAAAAATATTTTATCACAGACATTGCTGTATAGTAGTATAGATTCTAATATGGTATGGCTAAGGCGATTACATCTAATATCATTCACATTTGTAACTCCTTTTCTACCACAGCTGTTTCATTCTGGCCTCGCCTTCTCCCACTCAGCTTCTATACTGAAATGCTCATGACGGGGCCTTCAGATCACTCCCACCCTGATCCGATGGGGGTCCAGAGCTGCCCATCCTCATGAATCACCGATCAGATAATGCTTCTTTCCAATCAGAAGGCAGATTTACCAAGAGAACAATACATGCGGAGTGGCAGATAATTCCTGTGCGTTACCTAAACCATCTAAAAATGAATTGCCTCCGTTTATATTTCAAAAATAAGAGGGGGTCGGAGTGATCTTTTTGCTTGGAGCTACTTGATTTGATGAGGAATAATAATGAATAGGACTTGCAAAATACTTGCAACCATGTATTACCGTTCCAGAAGTATAGGTTTTCCTTTCAGACAGAATAACAGAATAAATAAATAAATAAATAAATAAACAAGAGTTGGAAGGGACCTTGGAGGTCTTCTAGTCCAACCCCCTGCTCAAGCAGGAAACCCTGTACCATTTCAGACAAGTGGTTGTCCGAACTCTCTTTCAAAACCTCCACTGTTGCAGCAACCACGACTTCTGGAGGCCAGCCGTTCCGCTGAAGAATTGTCCTCACTGTCACGAAATTCCTCCTTAGCTCTAGGCGGCTTCTCTCCTCGGTGAGTTTCCACCGCTTGCTTCCTGTCCGGCCTTCGGGTGCTCTGGGGAAGAGGTCAAGCCCCTCTTCTTTGAGGGCAGCCCCTGAGATATTGGAACACGACTATCCTGTCACCCCCCCAGTCCTCCCTTTCATTCCACTAGACAGACCCAATTCCTGCAACCGGCCTTCCTATGTTTCAGCCTCCAGCCCTCTAATCACCTTGGCAGCTCTTCTCTGCACCCTTTCTAGAGTCCCAGCAACTTTTTTATATCGTGGTGACCAAATTTGGATGCAATATTCCAATCTCTTTAGGATTGGTTCATTCTCTTTATTGGATATTTCTGCTGGCACATGGTTATTGGAAGATTTCCCCAGATCCCTTGTTAGTTACGGGCAGCTTCTAGGAAGAAACTGGAGTGATTTTGGCATTATGCGGGTTTTCTTACTTCCTTTAGCAAAGACTGCTCCAATTTTTATTTTATTTTAAGGAAAACTGTTTCTTAACTGTTTTTTTTAAAAAGCTCATTCAAAGATGTCGGATAAGTTATAAAGATAGATGATAAGGCATGAAGAAATTTCGGCTTCAGTAATAACACGGAGCTCCCTTCCCCAGCCGTGTGATGCCCAGATTTGTTGAACTTCAGCTCTTGTGATTCCTATTTTGGTCATGGGATTATACCAGAAGAACAAGTCTGATGAATATCAGATTGGAGAAAACAGAATTATGCAATTATATAGTAAGGATTGTGATGTGGTCAAAAAAGATGCACGCAGGTAGTTCTCAAATTTACGACCACAATTGGAACCAGAATTTCAGTTGCTAGCATGAGATTAAGTCAGTCATGCCCAAGTTTACAACCATTTTTTTGCCATGGTTGTTAAGCAAATCATGTGGTTGTTAAACAAACTCAACCATCCTCCGTTGACTTTGGTGTGTTGGAAGCTGGCTGAGTAGGTCACAAATGGTGATCAGCTGGCCCTGGTACACTGCAACCGTCGTACATGCCTGAATTGGATTATGTGACCACAGGGCGATTGTAAGTGGGAGAACCGGTCATAACTCACATTTTTCACTGCAGTTGTAACTTCGAATGGTTTGTAAACAAATGGTTGTAAGTCAAGGACTGCCTGTAATATGACCTCTTTTACTGAGTTAGGCTGGACACATTCTGTATGAATTGGCCGTATTAATTTGAAATCATGGTTTGTGACTTGGTTTAGTTAATAAAACCCGGTTTCAATAAAGCATGGCTTAACACAGTGTGTGAACTTTGTAAGTGATGTCCATCTGTTATGAATGAGGTAGCTCGTCAGAAGATCTATTGCTAGCACTAGCTGAATGGCTAGGATCCTAATCAAGGGCAGAGGAGAAGAGCATGCAAAGGAGGAATTAAAAGTAAAGATCTAGAGCAGTGATGGCGAACCGTTTAGAGACCGAGTGCCCAAACTGCAGCTCAAAAGCCACTTATTTATCGCAAAGTGGCAACACGGCAACGCATGCCCCCCCATGGTCATCGGTGACCCCCCGCGAGCCCCCCACAGTCATCAGTGATCCCGCATGACCCCCTGCGGCTGTTGTGCCCCCCGAGACCATCAGCACCCCACCCCTGCGGCCATCGACAACCCCCCACATCTCCTGGGAGCCTCCCCCAGCTTCTGCAGCCCGCTGCGAACTATGCTCCCCTCCAACCTTGCTCCTCTCCTCTCTCACCTTCTCCACGGACTCTGTGTTACATTTGAGCTGTCCGCCTTACCCCAGACAGGGGAGGAAGGAAGTGCTCCCATTGGACTGCTGAGAGAGGGGTGGGTGATGTCAGAAATGTGTGGACAGGGGTTGGGGAGCCCCACGTCCCTCTGGCTTTCTAGTAAAGAAATCTGTGCTGGGGCGATGGCGCGTGTGCCCAGAGAGAGGGCTCTGAGTGCTGTCTGTGGCACCCGTGCCATAGGCTTGCCACCACTGATCTAGAGAATCAGGATTGGCTGTAGAAGGAGATCAGCAATATAAATGTAAGAGAAGGAGATAGATTTGAAAGAAAAGGCTGGACACAATGAAGAATCGTTCGTCGTGAGCCCACCAGATGAATCTTCATAAAAAGATAGGTGGATAAAAATGCCACATCCAATCTAAAAGCATGGC
Source organism: Pareas carinatus (assembly GCA_032468095.1). NCBI lineage: Eukaryota > Metazoa > Chordata > Lepidosauria > Squamata > Pareidae > Pareas > Pareas carinatus. The sequence continues at coordinate 58,010 of JANHFO010004786.1, read as the reverse complement.
TGACAATAATAATTAAGGATATAACATTTAGTTAATTGATTCATTAGATTAATCTTAGAACATCAGTTTTATTGTTAAAAAGAAAGAAACTTCAGCCAGCCAGTAGATTAGAAAAATACATCTTTTCCTATTCAGATAGGGGTTAAAAAACCTCCAACCTTGCCAGATTCAAGTACAACCTTATTGCCTTACTCTTGGTTAATTTAGCCATTGTGGATCCAATTTTCTGGTCTCATTCAACCCCAGAAGTTAACCACATCAGCTGGTTGCCCTAATATGTCAGGCTAAAACGTGGATGGCTGGTTGAGGACTTGCGCTTCTATATACATTTATTGCAAATGCACTTTACCTGGGAGTCGAAAAATCAGCAGTATGTCCACATATTTTATTAAGCCGTAACGCTGATAGGCCACAGTGACCTGATTTACTTCTATCACGTTAAACAATCCCCAGACACATAAGCTCAAATACTGGAGGAAATGCTCCCTATGTATGAGAAAGGAAGGGAAACTCCTCTTCTGATTTCTCCTCTGACACATACTGCAATCAAAGCATGTTTTTTTTATATAATTTAGAATGATCGGCTTTTCATATGCAAATGAACATATTCCCGGAATAGGTTAGGTGAAACTTGGCAGCAGTAGCTGTACGGTAGCTAGCTAAACTTGTGTGTCTCTGGGACGCCGGCAGAGAAGGCCCCGGGAAGCAGCCCCTGTTGGCCATCAGGAATCAGAGGCTGAACCAAGCAACCTCCTCCCTCAAAATCTCCCCCAGCTCAGTGGCCAGGCTATGGGATGGCCCTGTTGATCTGTTGATCTCAACTTAGGACAGTGGTGGCGAATCTGTGGCACATGTGCCACAGTGGGCACACAGAACCCTTTTTGTTGGCACACGAGCCAAGTTCCCCCAGCATCGCCCCAGAGCTGAGCATGCTCAGAAGCAGAGTAGCGGCCCCAGGCGATAACATCACAGAGCCATGCGCATGCTCAGAAGAGTGTAGTGGTACCAGGTGATGACATCACAGGGCCATGCGCATGCTCAGAAAGAAAGTAGCAGTGCCAGGTGATGACATCATGAGCTGCAATTCATTAGCTGTGACTTATTCAGGCACTTGATGCCTAAACGTTTAGCCATCAATGACATAGAAGGTCCAGATAGGGTCTTAGAAATGAACTTTTAATACAGTGGCTCTCAATCTGTGATCCATGGACCCCTGGGGGGGGACATAACGTCATCACAGGGGGTCCATGAAGGCTTGAAGAAATGATTTAAATCTTAAGTCTTGGGGTCCATGGCCACAAAAGTTATTTAAAGGGGGTCCAGAGCAAAGAAAAGGTTGAGAACCATGGATTTCATAAGATGTCCCTTAATGTGGCTGTTTCAGACATCCAGGGAGGGTGAGAGAAGTTCTAGTCAAGAGAAGATCAGACTGGAGATATTTGGACAGAAGACTGGAAGGGAAGTGTAATGAAGATGGTGCCGCGGACTGCTCCCCTCTCTGCCCTCCTGTGCTGTTTTGTCTTGCCTCGTTGTCATTGTCTTTCCGATCTTTCTAATGTCATAAATGTGGAGGAGGGTAGAAAGTAAGAGCAGCAGAGAACGGGAGCAATGCTGGTATGAAATCTCTGCACAGAAACACAGTGACTAATGCTCCCAGTTGGCAAAAAAGGCAGTGTAATCAAAACACCTTCTTTTTTTAAAGTTAGTCACTCTGCAAGCAGGAATCTAAACAGGCAGATGTGAAGGAGAAGCCAGGCTGCCTGCGCAGTCTCTTGTGCAACAGGCCTGGCCCTCAGCGAGGAATGGCTTGGCTTTGTCTGCAGTGTCTGTAGCCTTTAATTGGGGAAAGGAGGAGCAGCATCCGGGGAGTGATGGCCGAAGGGCAAAGGGGTGGAGAGAGGCAAGGCTGGCTGGGAGCTCTAGATTGGGGACAAGAAGACAAGAATCTACCCCTGTAGGTCTGATGAAGGTTTGAAAATCTCTCTCTCCCTCCCTCCCTCCCTCCCTCTCCCCCCCTCTCTCTCACACACACATCATTACTTGGCCAGTGAATCCATAATACGAGTCAATATCTGAAACAGGAATTCTGGAAATTGTATCAGTACATCTGGAAGGCATCTGGCCAGAGAAGTTGTGGCTACTCCATCACTGGAGGTTTTTAAGAAGAGATTGGACAACTGTTTGCTTGAAATGGTATAGGGTCTCTTGTTTGGTCAGAGGGGTTGGACTAGAAGATCTCCAAGGTCCCTTCCAACTCTGTTGTTCGGTTTAATCAGACTCTTTGGCTTCCACTTTATCACAAAAGTGCCAAAACCTGGTTACTCTTTTTGAGGAAGATAGAGAGTACAGAAATGTGATAAGTAAGTAAGCAAGTAAGTAAGTAAGTAAGTAAGTAAGCAAGTAAGCAAGTAAGCAAGTAAGCAAGTAAGCAAGTAAGCAAGTAAGCAAGTAAGCAAGTAAGCAAGTAAGTAAATTTGTTGAGTGGATTTCTTTGTTAGCTGCCCCTCCTGTTCAAGGACTCTAACATGGGGGGAGGGGAACGAAGAGCAATTTCCTCTTTTGCAGGAGGAAGGAATTCCTCCATTGCCTGCTCCCTGCCCTCTTCCAGCTCCCCTACCTCGTGTTGAGTTGATCCAGCATCCACGGCCCACAGGTTGGTGACCACTGCTTAGGAAGACACTGTCTTTTCAATCCACCCTATTTACATTTCCTGGAAAAATACATGACAAAATCCTAGCACATTTAGAGTTAGGGTTAGGTGCCTATGAACCTGGAGAGCAAAATGGATGATACCAATGTATTTGTAGTGGATGCATAGGGTTAGGAGGGCTCTTACTTTTCAAACCCACTTTGTCTACATGTCCTGGTAAAATACATGGGAAAATCCCTTTGGAGGGATCCAATTAAATCATAGCAGCAATATTCTACATTAGGGGTTCTAACCTTGGCAAATTTAAGACCTGTAGTGACGCGGTGGTTAGAGTGCAGTACTGCATTCTACTTCTAACAGTCGGCTGCCAGTAAGTTCAGCAGTTCAAGTCCCACTAGCTCACGGTTGACTCAACCTTCCATCCTTCCGAGGTCAGTCAAATGAGGACCCAGATTGTTGGTGGCAATATGCTGATTTATGTAAACCGCTTAGAGAGGGCTATAAAGCACTGTGAAGTGGTATATAAAACTAACTGCTATTGCTATAAATCTAACTGCTACTAACCCCCAGAACTCCCAGCTGGTTGAGGAATTCTGGGAGTTGAAGGTCCCAAAACTTAAAACTGCCAATGTTGGATGCTCCTAATGTCTGGATATTCGATTGACATCATTTAGGAATTCCTTTTTTTTTTTTACAAAACAAGTATTTACATTTCATCATGCAGATAGAACTATGCTGAAATATATTGGACAATGTCCAAGCTTTCATGGGTTCAGAACTCCCAATCTGATGCTAGGATTCTATTCTCTATTCAAGAATGCATGGGTCCTGTAGTCTGAATACAAAGCGAAACAATTTTGTCATAGGAGAGATTATACGAGGATTAAATTATAGGCTTTCACACAAAGTTATGATGAGACTGAGAAGAAGGAAAGACTAAAAATAGTTATGGTTAGATGAGCTCTTCAGAAAGGAAACCATAAAATGTAAAGATCAAAAAATGATGTACATATAGTCCTTTTTTATAATTGTTTTATTGCTTTTCCATTAATAATATCTACTATTTTGATACATATATTCCATCTACATAAACCCATCAAACAAGACAAACATTTTCTTCTTCTATCTTTCCCCTTCTCTTCCTTTTCCTATATTTATTTCTTTCTTCTCCTTCTTCCCTCCCTCCTTCCTCTTCCATCCTTCTTGTTAGGGTTATATGGGCTATGGTCCCTTTAAGCACCTAACTGGTTGGTTTACAAAATGGCTGACTAGCTGAGTCAT
>JANHFO010004785.1:89591-104591 GCA_032468095.1 Pareas carinatus | reverse complement strand
ACAGGTGTAGCAGTCTAACATGAGGCAGGTAGACATGTATTTAAAAAATATTCTGGCCCACATGTAGCCTGAAGTAGTACTGAATAACCAGGACCATCCTTTATCCATCACTGGTTAATAGCTCCCAGTCACCTGTTTTAGAGGGAGGGAGTTGTAGTGGCGCAGTGGTTAGAGTGCAGTACTGGATTTTATTTCTGTTAACAGTCGGCTGCCAGTACGTTCAGCAGTTCGAGTCCCACTAGCTCAAGGTTGACTCATCCTTCCATCCTTCCGAGGTCAGTCAAATGAGGACCCAGATTGTTGGGGTCAATATGCTGATTTCTGTAAAACCGCTTAGAGAGGATTATAAAGCACTGTGAAGCGGTATATAAGTCTAACTGCTACTGCTATTGCTAACTGTCTTGAAAGAAGGATTCTTGAACATAGAAGTGACAGAGGAACCTGCTTGGCCAGACTGAAGAATTCCTGAAAAGGAAAGAACAAAAAAACTAGCAAGATCATTCCTGAAACTTGCTTGGCTGGAATCTTGCTTCCTGTCTCTGAGCTGTCACCACTAGGTGTTTTGTGGGGGAAATTCTAGTATTTTTAAAACTGTTTATTTTGATATAATCATTATTCTAAATGACTGGTTAGAAAGTCCTGTAATAATAGAAGAAAATAAATATGGAGAGTGGTTGGGGGCAGGATTTTCTGCTCTCCTTCCTTCCAGTTGATTAAATTAAGTATTAAGTCTATTGTAGGATCCACATCATAGGTTTATTTTGTTCTGCTTCAAAAAAGCAAGAAACTATACCAGTAATTTTTCATAACTGCACCATAAAAATTCAGTGGCATGAATTAATCAGGATTCAAAGCTAAATTCAGCCCACGGGCTGCTCATTCTATTCTAGATTCTGGAGGAATTTTTCATTACCATAGCAAGTTTTGAACCCCCCTCCTTTTTAAAAAAAACCCTACCATTTATAGGTACTTTATACTGGTTTTATAAGCAAACTAATGACTATTATAACTGGAATGGAAATCCAGCAAAAAAAATTCCTGTCAAAATAGGCAGATTATGACTTGGTTGGGCTGCTGAGAAATCAAAAACCTGCAATTCTCTGCTGTTTGTCTTCCAGTCTGAATTACCCATATGAGAAAAGTATGGAGACCTGATAGCTCAGTGGTTAGAATGCAGTACTGCAGGCCAACTCCGGCGGCTCCCACCCTCTAGAATGATCTCCCCCCAGAGATTCGTCTTATCTTAGACCTCCTTGCCTTCCGCCGCGCTATAAAAACGCACTTATTTACTCAGGCCGGTCTGGCCTAACCACACCTTCCTTCCGCTTACAAACCATTATTAATTATATCCAAATTCTATAATCTTATTTTTAATTCATATATTTGTTATAAATTGGTTTTAAATTATGATTTTAAATTCAGCCATTGTTGTATATATATTTTAGTAAGTTTATATGTGTTGTATGTTGTTATTTGCTATTTTTTAATCTGGCTGTGCACCGGCCCTGGGTCCCTTCAGGCAGAAGGACGGTATAAAAGTTCTGATAAATAAATAAATAAATAACAACCCAGTGTGTAATCCTGGTGGGGCTCAAGGTTGACCCAGCCTTCCATCCTTCCGAGGTCGGTAAAATAAGGATATAGATTGTTGGGGGCAATATGCTGACTCTGTAAACTGCTCAGAAAGGGCTATAAAGCACTATGGGGTGATATATAAGTTTAAGCGCTATTGCTATGGTATTTTCTTGGCTGCTCACTTCCCGATTGTATATGGAGTGAGTGTACAATGGATTTCAGTTATATCTTAATAGCTTTTCACTCTTACATTTTGATTTATGTCTTATAATCATGATTAAGGGAAGGTAAAGAAAGTTTAATTTTGATTAATGAATAGTGGCATATTAGAATAGGTTCTTACATGAACCTTCATTTCTATTACAATACAATAGACTAGTGCTTTTGATTTTGCCTATGAATGACCATGTACAGTGATATAATTCTCCATGCAAGAGCTGGCATGACTGAATTAAAAGATCTGACTACTTTGCTATAATTTCAAGTACATTTATAATATTGAAGAATTACCCAGACATATTTTGAGGCAGAGATTTAAAATCAAGATAATCAACTATTTGGTCAATTTTGGAAAAGGAAAAAAGATTTGTTTCAGATTGGCTCTTTCATGAGGAATTATATAGTGCATAATCTATATATATTTGCAAAATACCACTCACTCACTCACTCATTCACTTACTCACTGACTGATTGATCACAAAATCTCCAAAAGTATACAAGCTACAAAGATGCAAGTGGGTACATACCTTCCTCTTCTTATGTAGGTGGTCACTAAGAAAGGATTTTTAAAACTATCACTTTTTACGTGAGTTATTACACATTTTACACATTTAAGAATAAGGAAGCGATTGCGCATGCACCGCCTTTAGGGAGAAGCGCACATGCGGCACACAGTTTCTCTTTCCAGGGAGTGGCGTTGTGAGTGAGCTTCTCTCTCCAGAGAGTGATTTTACTTATGTGAGCCGAGTGAGCGAGCGGAGAGCAGAATAAGTGAGCGCCCAGCAGGGCTCCTTTGCAAGCCTCCTTTCACCCAGCATGGGTGGGGGAGGCGGGGATTGGGAGGGAAATCGGCAGCTGAGCCCTCCTTTGCAAGCCTCCCTTTGCCTGGCATGGCTCCTTTGCAGGCCTTCTTTCAATCCCCATAGTGGAGCATGGGTAACAACAGCTAGTCATATATAAATTCATAGGCAAAATCAAAAGCACAATTATTGCACTGCAGGAAGCATGAAGGTTCATGTAAGAACCAATTCTAATATGCCAGCACTCAATCAAAATTAAAGCATAAATTAAGGGAATAAAAGTTATAAGTAGTATAAATGCTACAATCTTGCACAATTTTTTCAGTAGACTTTGCTTAATAATCAGTAGCTAAGCAACTGTTCAAAGTTACTATGGACTTCAAAAAACTACTTAGGACCTGTCTTCAAAGTTATGGCTGTGGCTGATCATATGACTGCATTTCAGGTGCTTGGAAATTGGCTTGCATTTACAATTGGTTACAATAGCCTAAAATCAAATGACCATGATTTGCATTTTTTTTTACCATTCTAGCAGATAATGGCAAAAAATGCCCATTGGATATGCTGGATTCACTTAACAATCACACGGCTCACTTAACAAAACGTGATTTGCTTAACAACTAGTGGCTTGCTTTATAACCGTCGTAAAAATTATTTTTAAAAAATCAAGTCTGGTCACATGGTGTCTCAACGTATGACCTCAATGACCTATTCACTGAAAGTCCATGCTACATTGTGACTATCTAAGAACTATCTGTACTTAGAAGTAAATCGCATTTAAATGAGACAATTCTGCTTAAATTCATGTAGAAGTTAACTGAAATTCTCTCATAAAAATATTTAAAGAAAACAAACATCTTCCTGAAGAAATGCATTTTTGTTTAAGAAAATATGTACAAAAGGGTCCAAAAGTTATTTGTTTTCTGAGTTATATAAGCTATAGGACAAAGAAATCATGTACTGTATTATAAACTAGAGTTAGTTATTATATTATCACATTCATGTTAGCCTGTCTTCTCTAGGCAAAGTCTGCAGTATCAATGACAACTTAAAAACAGGCTACAATTTTCCAGCTGCTTGTTATACTGGTGTATGGAGCCAATACAATTTATTCCTTTAATACTGTATATATTTAATCATTTTTCCTTAGTCTCATCCAAAGTGACTGTAGCGTAAATTACAAAAAGGGTTTTTTTATAAATTAAAACTGCTGATTCTAAAAATAAGTCCCTGCAGATTCACAACTGTGTCAACTTGGCTATCTATAATGCAGAAGTATATCTAATATAATAGGACTTTAAGCACTGAAAGAGCAGTTGTGACAAAATAACCAACTTTAATTATTTGGGTACTACCTTAGAAACTTTTTAAAAATAATAATGTTCTTATTCTAAAATAATTATGTAAAATCTAGAATATTAAAACAGGTTTTTAACATTAACCCAAACTAGGGTTAACATTTTTGTTGTTCTGTCGCTAAGTCATGTCCGACTCTTTGTGACCCCATGGACCATAGCCCACAAGGCCTCTCTTACCCTCATAGCCTCCCGCAGTCTGCACAAACTCATGCCTGTTGCATCTGTGACACCATCCAGCCATCTGATTCTCTGCCGTTCCCTTCTCCTTTGGCCTCCCATCTTTCCCAGCATCACAGCCTTTTCTAACAAGTCCTATCTTCTCATTAGGTGGCCAAAATATCTGAGTCTCAGCTTCTTCATCATTTCTCCTTCTAATGAACAGTCAAGGGAGATTTCTTCCAGGACTGAGTGATTTGATCACCTTGTAGCTCAAGGGACTCTCAAGAGTCTTCTCCAGCACCACAACTCAAAGGCATCCTTTAAAATAATTAGCACTGATTTTATATAAAAAGAAATGTTAACGGAAGACGTGACTGTTCCTTTATAAGCAAATTATTTGAATTCCATCTTATACAAATTAAAACTCTGCTAAATTACTTCTTCCTCACCCTCTACCCCCAAAAAGCAATCCTTTTCATTTTAAAAAAAAATCATTCTAAAAGGATTAGGAAGAGATATATAATGAGGCTTCAGATTAATAAAATATTTGCTTGGAATAAAATGTTCTGAGGCCTAAAGAAAAGAAAATATAAACTTATGTTTTGCTACTGAAAAATATAGAGGAAGCCATATGCTATGGATGGCCCTTTTGTGAGTCACTGGAAATCCCAACACAAGAATAAAAGTAACACCTGTTTAAAGCAGCCATCTGTCCGCACAGGCTGAAGAAAACTAGAGTCTTTCCACATAATCCTGATTTTCAAACTACAGAGCTAAACTGCACCTGGGAGCACTTGTACAAATACTGTTCACAACTCTTGTTGTTTAAATGCTATAAATAAAGCTATCTATCAATGACTGCATATGCTGGGAAAATATGCATCTTAAATGCAAACATGCAGTTTTCAGTAGGTTATCCCCATTATGTTTAAACAAGACTAATTGCTCTATTGATAATTGAAACATGCATTTGTGGTTCTTAATATAAGCTTCAATTCCTTTGACATGGAACTTGAATTTTAAAAACCCACACTGACATTTAAATGAAAGTTTGCTTTAGTTCACTGTAGTACCAACATTCACTCACAATCTGTCAACTTAAATGCAGAACAATTTCTTCTAAATTATCAATTTTTAAGACCTTTTGAGAGAAGTGTACTGGTTTGTTTCATACCAATCTAGATTGCTGTAAAAGCTCCTCTTCAATCCTAAAATTATGTTTAAACATACCACTGCAATAGTTTTATTAATGGAAAGTTGAAAAATTTAAATTGGAATATGTGATTTTTTTCTAGTGATAATCTTTACGTTTTAAAAAAAAATCTCGATTTTTCATTTGCTTTGATCCACACATTAACACTGCTGTTCCTGCTCTTTCAAACATAGAGAGAACTCAATGTTATATTTTCATAATTCTTTATTTACGGTATTTATTTATTTTTCATATTTATATGCCGTCCCTCTCCATAGCTTTTACATTGACCACAAGACATGAAGAGTTTTCGGCAGGTTCTAATTACTGGCCCTCATATATGTAGCTAAAATTAAATTAATCCAGGCACATCATATACTCATATTTTGGGCAGGGGAGGTCTTTACTTTGTTTATTCATCGAGACTTGCTTTTTCCTCTAAACTTCAGCAGCTGTGATAATCCGATTTAAAATTTGATAAACTGGCATTGGATATGTGCAATCTAGCTGGAAATTTAACAGCTTTTAGCAGGTTCAGCTTGCAATTTAAGCACAAGATGCAAAGTTAAAATTTATGAAAAGTATTCAGATTATTTTAAAGATGAACAACATCACAAATCTTAAATATTTTTGCTTTAGAAGTACAGTTTTGGATATATGAAAAATGTTTTGAATCATATTATTCTGAACTGGAAACAACTCATTTTGAATTTGGCACATCCATCTCAGTTGTTTCAATTAACAAACTGGATGTAAATACTGTAAAAAAAGCTGAAAGAGTTCCTTTAAAACTCAAAACACAATTGAAATTGGCCATTTTGCTCTAAAAGTGGAATGTTTTGAATTCAAAATTGTTCAGTTTAAACTGTTTTGTAAACCATATTTTTATTTCTCTCATTATTAAAGAAATTATCAAGACCATTAGATTGACTACAAAACTAGGGAAAAGGTCAAAATCATTGTCATTAAGCTTCTTCAGGGGCAGTGAGGTATATAGTTTTGTTTTTAATTTAATAATGAAAACACTAGAACTGAACTTTTTGAGAGGTCATTTATCTTTTCTTTCCAGACTAAAACTGTTTAGAATTTACATTTCTGATTGGGGGGGTTGTTCATTTTATATTCAGATGAAGATACACAAAGTTGAACTCTGACAGATTATAATAATATTGTTCCCAAGTGATTGAACAGAAGAATTAAAATTTTGGAATGTCTAATCACAGCATATTGCTCTTAAATATTCATAAGATTTATAATCTCAAGTTTAATATATACTGTTAAGACAATGTCTTGAAATTTAAAGCGTATGAATTGTTATAAAGATACAAAAATTAGAAATCTGCTTCCATGTCCATACATGAATATATTTACACACAACTGAAATGCAGCATACTTTTTGGTGTCCATCAACCTTCCCTAAGTCTGGTAACTGTTAGATGTGTTGCACTACAAGTTTCAAAATATTTATTTATTTAATGTTATTTACTTATATAGCCACCTATCTCATAGAAGTTACTCTGAGCAGTGCAATTTTTTTTTAAAAAATCATTACATAAAATATGCCCAAGTCTAAAACATTTAATTTTCAATCCACATAAACAAAAACAAATTAACTCATCAAATAGAGACCATGTAGTTCAGAAATTTTAGCTTCAGTATATTTAGAAGTGACAGGTTGAATAAGATAGTTCTAGACAAAATAGTGATGTGCATTTAAGTACATGCTGGAGAAGAAAAAAATCTTAACAGTGGTCCAATAAAATAGAGCATGTAAACAAAGCAAGTTTAGCAGCATTTCTAAAAATGCCAGTAGTAAGTTACTGACCTAAGGCTATATGATACTGGAGCAATATATATTTTCCTATCCTATTTAAATACTGTAATGTGATAGATTTTTAGAATTAGATTCTTTAAATGTTAAAGAATTTCTTTCTAATTTTAGTACAAAAATAATTTATTTAAATTATATTTATTTTTTATTTATCCCCTTTAGTACAAAAAATTTATCTAAATTTAATCAAAACAGCATCAATACCTACAATTGCATAGTTTTAAGGTGCGCGGTGGCTCACGAGATTGGAATGCTGGACTGGAGCTCATCCCCCCGTCACATGCTCCAGCTTCTGCCGACCCAGCATTTGAAAGCGGACAATCGCAAGTATATTAATGAGTACCACTTCAGTGAGCAACTTCATGGGAATATGAAAGAAGCACCCAACTTGGTATCCCCTGAGCAACAATGGTATCATTGATAATTCCTTTTGTCAGGCAAGCACTTTGGTGCTTCCGATACACACACACACAAAATCCATAGTTTTAATAAGGGGAACCGAATGAATTTAAAAAAAAATCTTCATCACACTTTTTTTAGTTGCATACTTTTAATTGCACATATTTTAAAACTACTATTTTTGTCAGTCTGGGTAGCCTGGCATGTGTAAGAACAATCAGGTATAATTGAATCATACCCAACTCCTGGCAATTGTATTGATAAATAGTTGGTTGAGCGATCATTGGTAATGTACAAAGTATAGAAGCAAAGAACATTTAAAAAGATACCAAAGCAAAGTAATTTAGGAAAATAGAAGATATCTTAGAAGAAATATCATTATAAGAAATTCAAATTTAACTTGATATAGGTTTGTCCAAAATCCACTCGGCCTAGAAATCAATTTCTGCTGTGTACCACCTTAAAAGCAAATCCCAATTTATGAAAACAGAAGTGCTACAGTAGCAGGATACAGCTTTAAGCATGGTACTGTTTCCCTTCTATAAAGAGAAAACGCTACATAGCATGCCATTCAAAACATTCCTTATCCCTTAAAAAGCATTCCAATATCCATCAGAGGTGGTCCTCATTTATCAACCACAATTAGGGCCATGAGCTCAGTCATTTAGCAAAGTGGTCACTAAGTAAAACCACAGCTATGTTTATGATCTTACATCAGCTTTTTTTTACAGACCTGCGAAGGTTGTAAATGTAAGGACTGGTCATAAAATTAACCTTTTCACCAATTTTATAATTGTGAATGGTCACTAAACAAGTCAGATGGTAAATAAAAACTACCTGTATAGAGTTCAGTTTAAGATACTATAGCCATTATACCTCAGACAGTGCTGTAGAAGACTCTTGCTATTTAAGTATAGATTTTTTTTACCATTACAGTGATTGTCCTTTTCTTAACAGAGAATTATAAGAATTGAAAACATATAAGGAACTCTACATTAGTGCCCTCAATTTCTCCCCTTATGCACAGTAGCTTGCTGCAAGTCTGGGAAATGGGTAAAACATCACAGCATCAAATTCAACAAAAATGACTATGGGAAGATGAGACTTAGATTTATACCAGGAAAATGAATCTTATAAAAACAGTAATGAAACAAGATACCTAGGAACCCTGGATTTCCCTCCCTTTCTTTGTGATATTTTAGAAATGGGTTAACTATCTTTTGAAAATGATCCAAGCATAATTAAAAATATCCTTTTATCAACAATAAGGCTTTCTGAAAAGTTATGCCTTGCTAGAGTTCTTAAATAACATTAATTCATGCAAAGTAGTCTAAAGTAAACGAGGAGGCCTCTTACACGCACACACCTTATCCTGCATTCTTCTTACAACTTCTATTTTCATTTTTTCATTTTTCACAAGGCAAGACAGCCAATTGTAGGTATGCAGTTCCAAGAATTCTTATAGCAGATGCAAGTGAAAGCAGTTTCCCAGGAGTATGTTCCATTTCTATGAGCAATACCCTCATTTGAAACCTGCTGTCAGTTCATAATTTAGATCCAAATTATATATATATATATGTATATGGTGTTAACTAAAAGAAAGATGAACTCCTCCCCTCTCATTAATTAGCCTTGAATGGGAAGGTTAGCTTGCATTTGTCAAATTGAAACCTATATTAACCAGATGAGAGGATAAATAAATAAACAAAATAAATTAGCAGGATGTGGAAACATCAAGCAGCAACATAAGTAAGTGGCCGCAAGGGGGGCAGGAGAATGGGATAGACCACCACTCTTGCTTTTGCCCACTGACAGCATTGTAGAATAATATGTGGAATCATTGGAGAGCTTTTTCTATACACATATCTTTGTATTGTTCTGGAGTCTTCCATTTAGGGAAGCAAAAACAAAACAGTTGCTTCTTTTCCTTTTACTAGTTAACAGCAACAACTCGCATGCTGCATCAGAGAGCAAGAAGAGAATATAATAGAATTGGCCAAGTGTGTCTGGTCACACAAGGAGAAGGGGGTGTTGAATATTGTCATCTTCTTCTCCCTTGAATGGGAATAGTGTTGTAAGATTCCATGATTTGACAAGAATGAGAGCCCTAAGCCTGCTTGCTTATTTATTTACTTCCCATCTGACGAGCCACAAGTCTCACAGCAACATATTAGAAAACATTAAAACCAATACACACATACCCCCAAAAAAACCCAGAGCCCCAAACCAACAATTTCCATTATATTAAAAAAAAACAAAGTCATGGGGTCGGGCCTCATCCTATCATAATGCTTATGGGGGACAGCCAGTGTTATCTCAATAAAACAATTACAATCTTTGGGTCGGAAAGTGTAATTGACGCTGTCCAAACTCCATCAGAACACATTCAGTGAAGGGGAGGGCACCACATCTCCAAAACTGATTTCACTGTGAACTCACTCTTGTTAGAAAAAAAAAAACTTCCTAACATTCAGTATAGCCTTAATCTACTATTCCGTGTCCTTTCTAGAATAAGAGCAGGTCTCTTCTTTGAGTTGGACATTCAGATATTTGAGGTAGTGTTGTATTGCTAAACCTTTTGGAAGACATTTGTATTCTTCTGGCTGACAAATGTAACAGTTACTTTAGTCCAAATCCAAGTTGGAAAAGAGGGTGCAGAGTTTGGACATAATGCTGAAGAACACTGCAAGACTGAACAAAAGAGCAAAATTTAGGGGCTCAGAAATCCTTCATTGTGCTCTGGAATAAGAGAACATGTCATTAAAGTCAGTGAAACTTATTTCAGAATAAGTATTCAAAAACTTTATACTTGCTTAGTCCAATACCTTTTGAACTTTCCAAAGTTTCTTTTTCCACTCTCTTCTTTTCTCAATTCTACTTCTGTTACATTTTATCCCCTTTCTGCACTTTCCCCCTTTTTTCTTTTTTCCAGCTTTGCTTCCATTTATCTTATTTCCATTTTCTTTTCTTTTACTCCCGTTTTTGCTGTTTTTGGTGAAAGAGGTTTGAGTGATATATACATTAATTTTACAATTATTTCACATATAATTATTTTTAATTAGTAATGATACTTTCAGTTATTACTTTAATTTTCAGTACTCCTTCTTTTGAAATGTAAACTCTAATCAATGAGCATACACGTCTGTCACATGCATGTATTTGATGGGGTGAAAGAAAGCTCCAGGGTTTTGTCTCAGCTAAAGTTATCAAAGTGGTAGTTAGTTGATTAGGTATGGAAGCTGGACATTTGGGGATTTCTTATATTTTTCTGTTAATTGCCTCTTTGGGAGTGAAGTTTTTCTATTGTTTTTGAGTTTTATCTTAAGTTCAGTGTCCATTTGGAGATGTGTGGTAACTATTATAGTTTTCTCTGCTTTGTAAACATGTCCATCTTTTTTCCAGAAGAGCATGAGGCTCACATAGATAGGCTACTTAAATTTTGATACTCTCCACTAAGGATAGATATCCTACTCCATTAAGCCCTTAGCCATCAGTTATAATCAAGTACAAGTAGTTCTTGACTTACAACTGTTCATTTAGTGACTATTCAAAGTTACAAAGATACTGAAAAAAGTGACTTATGCCTGTTTTTTACAATTATTTCAGCATTCCTATGACAATGTGGTCAAAATTTGGATGCTTGGCAACTGGTTCATATTTACGACAGTTGCAGCATCCTGGATTTATGTAAATCACCTTTTCCGACCTGCTGACAAATAAAGTCAATGGGGAAACCAGATTCATTTAAGGAAGGACCGTGTTACTAATTAAACAACTGCAGTGATTCATTTAACAACTGTGGCCAGAAAGGTTGTAAAATGCAGTAAAACTCACTTAACAAATGTCTCAATTAACAACAGAAATTTTGGACTCAATTGTGGTTTTAAGTTGAGGTTTACCTATATTTTTTTAAAAAAACAATTGCATGTTGATTTTAAGAAAAGCAAAAGAAATCTCTGAATAAGCAAGATCCAGCCACCTGCTCAAGGGCATGGACCTCAAGTACAATGAGCCACTGTATCCACTTGATCTTCATCACAATGAAAAACAGTTGAGTAAGCTACTCAATTCTTTTTCATCTTCTCCAGATAGGATGAAATTTAGGGGAAATGATGTTGTCTGGTAGAGTGCTAAATAAAGTTGTTTGGTAGAGTGCTAAATAAAGATTCCAGTTGGGTGTTGAAATATGGAAAAGAAACACTGAGAACTATATGCATGTATAAAATGTGTAATACAAAAAAAGAAAGTATCAAATAAAAAGAATGTGCTTAGATGTGTCCAGGCCTCAGAAGGGAGGTAGGGATGACTGCAGTAGGCTACACTGTACATTATTGGGTGCAATTTGTAACAGTCTCCAAATAAATTTTTATCAACTCTTCGCATAGATAATAAGGAGACATTCAACTATCTCAATGTAAAACTACAGTAGTAAACAGAAATTTAAATCTCTCTAAAATAAATGCCATTTATCTAGAAAAGATTTTCCTTCACATATTTAACTAGGTGCATGCCTCAGATGAAAGGTGGATATTTGAGGTAATGATTGAATTTGACTAAAAGATATTTTTTGTCAAAATACAATTGGAATAAAAAACAAGAATAATATAAATTAAAGATTTATTTGAAATTAATTTACTCAGAAAATAGCTATTGCCCTGAATGTTTGAGACACATTAAACAGACTACTAACCATAATATAGTGTATCAGGAATCATAACAAGAGAAAAAGTCCCATTGGTTTGAGGATGTATCCAGCTGTTTAGCACATTGGAAATAACAGATAGCATTCACTCTTCCTCCTCTCTACAGCTCTCCACTTATGCCCTACAACTCTGAGACTTGGAATGCAAGGCAAAGGAAAGTCCAATTTGCAAAGGTCTGGTTGTATAACATGAAAATATTAATTAGCATTGCTAAATGGTGATTTTTGACAACCCATTGGTTGAACCCTGTGGTTCAATCAGCTATGTCAACAAAGGAAATATACTTTTCTTATATTATTTAATAAGTCAGATAAGAAAAGATATGGAATTCCTGTCTCAACAAGCCTACAAATTTACCGTTCAAACTATTCAAAATTCTTTTCTCAATATTTTAAGTTATTATCGGAGCATAATCTGTTTTCTTACCCAGGGAAGTAGCTAACTGTGATACCTTTAAAGTTATCTTACCTTTTCTAGAATGACATTTAACCTGTACACTAATATTAACCAAAGACATGTGAAAGCTTAAAAAGTAATGCTACAAAATTTGTCTTTTAAGATAGGAAAGAAAAAAACCACAATAGACTGATTAGTAGATCACTGTTGTGAATCAGAAAAAGGTTCACTATTTGCACTATAAGTCTGCACCATATCAGTGGCCATACTTCATTAACACACTAAATGACATATTCTGGCTTTGAGTCTATGGGACGCTGTAATCTTAGCTATTAGAAACTATATAGCTAGGAAAAAATACTATTTTTCTAAGTTTAAAAATTACACAATTTAGTTTAAAGTAAGACAACAGGTAGATGCAGCCAATAAAAGGAAGCAGGAAATTGCCAGTACTCTAATAAGTATAAATAGAAGCAACAATTAATTTATATTCTGGATGTAAAATAATTTGCGATGTACATATTTAATACCTAATGAAAGACTAATCTATCCATTTCTGGTTTCTGCAGTAGTTTTCAGAATGCTATAATATACCTTTCATATATGTGCGTTTGTGCGTAAATGCAGGTACACATATAAATAAATAATATGAAATAAAATGGCACAACATATATTATTCAGAAAACAGCCCTAGATTTACCAAAGTCTTAATAATCACCTAGCCTGGTTTGCAACTGACAGTCTAAGAAATAATATACCCCGATAGACTCTTCAGGGGTTGTTCTATCAGATAAATCAATATATTTTTGTTGGCATTGTTACAAGTAACATTCTATTCAATACAGATTTCACAACTGTGATAAAAAATATTAACAGTTAAAACAGTCTCTTTTACAAGAAGTCAGTCAAATTAATAGAAGGTAATTAGGAAGCCTAGAATCCCTTCCAAAATCACAATAATTTTAAAAAGTGAGCTGCAAGTCATTTGAGTTGCATTCTAAATAAAATATGAACTCCAATTAGTAACTGAGCATTAGTAATTGAGAAATGTTTCAATTTCATGTTAAAAACCTGGAGCAGAGAGGGGGTCAGGTGCAAAGTAACTCAATGTCAACAACTTGTCCCACTGAGGTGTATAAGAAATATTACCTTTTGTCCAGGATGAGCAAACAATTACCATATGCTCCTGGTACAAACCTACAAGTCATAATTAGCAACTACAGTGATGATTAAGCATACACATTTTCCAATTCACAAGATTTGTAATCCTTGGTTTCCATTTCAGCATTCAAGAAAAATAAAAAGAGACAAGAGTATTAATATATGTAAAATCTACAATAATTAAGAAGGTGTCTGGATAAATTTTCCCTACCACTTTTCTGCTCCTTTCGTATCATATACAAAACACCCTAAATAACAATAATTTTCGGAAAAGAAAGCTTACTTGCGGCTTTTACCCCAAGCTTAATCCAGGGAGATTCATTACAAATTGAAATTATACACAGGCATTCAAATTTGAATGAAATCACCCCTCATGAATTCCTCAAATATTTCTCTTACATCTTTCAGCTCAACACTGTGCAGTATTGCAGGGTTTAATGAACAAGAGAAAGACCTGCACCACAAAGATAATTGCCTTATGAAGTCTCAAGCTAATGTCAATATGTGGGAAACAACCTGCTCATGATAAAGTACTGAAAAGGATAAAGAGCGAGGAGGGTGAGGATGATCAGAAGCAAAAAAAGAAAAGTTCACAAGCACAAATCCCCAGCTGGGAGTCCAAGGCCCACACACAAGTTCCAAAACCCTTAAATCTTATATATCGAATTCCCAATTCCAAGTTAATGCATGGAAGTACCCAGAGTATGGAAAGTCACCTTAGCGCCCCTTTCTCCATTAAACTCCCTAAAAACAAGAATATGAAGCACATTAAAATGGACAAAAAATACCGCCTCCTCTCCAGACACCTTATGGGGACCACGAAGGAGCACCCCCACTTGGCGTCCCATTCCCTTTCCATTCTTAACCTCTTCCCCCCCCATGCAAACAATCCCCACTTTCCCATTTCAACTCCACCAATTCACTCCAGCCACTCTCAGAGAGGAAAGGAGGGGGAAGAGGGGATATATATATATATATATATATAAATATATATATTTATATAAAGCAAGCACAAAACAGGCCGGGGGAGGAATCACACACACACAGTCTCACACATAAGACCCGTTACAGTTTCCCCCCTTTGCACATTCAGTGATTCAGCTCAATGGAGCCAACAAACTCCAGGCCGGTTTCTCGATGGAAAAAGGAAGCGGCGGCGGTGCGAGGGGGGGGAGTTGAGGGGGGGGGTTGCAGATTACAATCATAT
>JANHFO010004785.1:34521-44947 GCA_032468095.1 Pareas carinatus | reverse complement strand
GTATTTTCAATCATGTTTTGTCCTGTTATAATAAAGAAGCTTTCTGCATTCCAGGAAGTTATGTCTCAGGCAAATAACTTTTTTAGCATATTAGTTACTGCTTAAAACATAAGCTTAGAAGAAAATTATAATAGCCCAGCACTTTATTCTCTCATGAAGATCATGCCCGGGGCAGAACCTCCCTTTCTCTTTCTGATAGGTAGATAATAATCACTTGAGAATCAGCATTAAAATATGCGTGCATGCATGTTTATGAGTAGAGAAACTAAACACTGTAATACACTGTTGTACTTTCTGAACACAGTTTTCAAAAGTGTAAATTACTTCAAAAGGTATTTCCTTTTCACCTCTTTTGAGTTCTTCCTATTCATTTCAATTTCGTATTATTGTTAGATGATCCTAATGCTTGCCCAAAGCGCTTTGAAGACATGCCACATACAGCATTAGAAGAGAATACAGTATCTATAGCTCAGGGCTAAACGGTGAAGTCCTTGCGCTCTCTTGAGCTTGACTGCCTTCTTACAGATGTTTCATTGGCCAGCTAGGTAACTTTATCAGTTGTAGAAGGGAGTAGGGTATAAAAACAGAGAGCAAACCTCACTCTCTTCAAACACCGATGATATTACCTAGTTGGGTGTAATGAAACGTCTGCAAGAAAACAGCCAAGCTCAAAGAGCGCCAAGGTACCACATCATCCCTGTCTTCTGTTTTCCTTTATCTTTAATTATATAAATGAGCTAATCCATAGTTTTGGAGTCAGGTTGGTGTTACAGATTTTCAGTTTTATTTTATTGTGTTTATTATGTGCATAAACCCTTCATTTCACCTTTCATATTAAAAAAAAGACTTCATGAAACAAGGCAAAAAAATAACTTACCATTATATGAAAATTAATTGTAACCAATCACAAAACATACATATTAATAGAAAAAGTCACACTAATTTTTTAGGGCATATGATATAAAATGAATAGATGGCAATTATAGCAAAATCAGCCAGATGTACAATATGGGATAAGAAATGCAACTCTCTATAAAGGAGCGTATAAAAATATGTACAAAAATTCTAAGATTGATAGAAAACACATTCACATAGACCTTCTTCTCTTCACAAAGTGCTTTGCACGAACAAATTTATACAAGTCACTCTACTTTGTGTTCAAAAACCTGTTAACTTTAAAACTCATTTCTTTGATTTTATCTGTATTTTTAAATACACATAAAAAGTGCTGGTTTTACAAATTACAAAAAAAAGCAAGTTGCTATGAAATGGCACAGTCAAAACGTGGGCAATAAACACAATTACATTTTTTTTAAAAAAAGTTTTGTAATAATGGTGTTCAACAGTACTAAAAAGGTGACATTTATATTAACTCCAGTGTATAGTTTTCCCTCCCATGGATATAAATACTTTTGAAGAACAGATGGGCAATTCCATCCCTGATTTAGCCCAATCAGCCTGGAAAAGAAAGTTTGCTTATTTTCAAGCTTCCAAAGAATCATTAATTTCTTGCAAGAGCTTAGAGAGCAGTGGTTCGCAAGCTTTTTGGCCCCAGGGATTGGTTACGTGGAAAACAATTTTTCCATGGACAGAGGGAACAATAGTTTTGGGTACTACCTAGATCCCGTACATGCGCAGATGAAGTGTTGCTCACTTAAGTGGACTGGTTCCTAATGGATCACAGACTGGTACTAGTCCATGGCCCAGGGTTTGGGGACCTCTGATTTAGAGGATACTAGAAAGGATGCAATAATGACAATTCAATCCTACAGTAGTTTCCTTCTCAGTTTTTAGATATGCTGTGCAGAAAGCAGGTACCTCTGAGCTGTGGGTGGAAATTCTGATTCCTATGCAGATTAAAGTCTATGAAGGTGCAATGGGAGTTGATTAGTTGCACAACATGCAACATAGCTATATCTATTTCTGTAAACTAGATATATTAATATAGTGATGCTTATTAGCTGCGTCTTCACACAAAAAATAGTTTATATCAAGCTCCTTTATACAGGTAAAAATATTCAACTTTCTCAAACTTTAGACCTGCAAAATATTCACAACCCTGTTTTGTTTGGGGCTGTTCACCAAATAAGGGAGATCTAATTACCACAAAGACCCTGTTTTGTCATCAGATTTGGTCTTCCTATGTATTTTGTGTTATCGCTACTGAAATGTGAAGTAGACATGTTAACCTGATGCAGGAGAGGCATAGGGTTTTCAATGAAAATGAACCACACTTTGTGGTTTTTACCAGAAAGAACATTTGCACTAATTTGTTCTAATGAATTTCAAGAAACTTAAGTCAAATTCTTGTAAAATCAGCAAGGCTTCATTTCGGTGGCCACCAATTAGCAAGGCTTCATTTGGATAGTCTTGAATACTGAGATGTGAGGTTGATTCACACATTTCAGAACTCAAGATTAGAGGAAATCTTATTTGTGGCCACCCAAATAAGGTCCCTGGATGGGATCAGATTGCTTGGAGGTGGGAGGAGATCTAATCTTTTTGGACAGGACTTTTGGCTTTGCTGCTTTCAGTGCCAACCAAAAAGGGTTGAGCAAGGGAGAAAGGTAGATAGAAATGGGGGGATATGCTCTCTATCAAAACATGAACTTCCATGTATCCCTGTGCTCCATTTTTTCTGGAAAAAAATAGTTCTTAAAGAAATTTTCAGTGGCATTTAATGCAAATATAAGTATTTCTTTTCAATAAAAGCAAAAAGCTCCTGGCTTTTCTTAACAGGTGCAGCTTGTATTATTAAGCTATCAAGAATAGTCTTTGGGGACTATAGGACACTTTTCAAAAAATATCATCAAGATATAATAAAATCTGAGAATGACATCTTTATTTTTAAATTGTAAGCCTAAATCTAAAGATTCATCTATGTAGTATAATGTTACATCTCCGTCTGGCTGGCTGTCTATTAATAATCTATTCTATCTATTTTGTATACTTATTTTCAATCCTCTCGATATGTGAGCTGCTGCAAGGATCTTCAGGCACTTTCTCGTTAAATAAATGGCTAAGGATAGACGCGATTATGTAGGAATCGGGAGAAGAGAGCCTGAATCCTGTCCTCCAAACAGATGGCTTTGGCCCTGTTAAATTCAGGCTTTGATAGAAATGATTCAGTCGCTTCATCACTAGATACAAAATCTTTTTATCCTGCAGAGGTTGATGATAAAGTGCAATCAAGATCTGATTCAGCAAGGGGATTCCCACACAGATTTCTTTTTCTGGAACAGATCAAACATACTTTGCCTTTATATCAGTAGTGGATATTTTAAAATGTGGTTACACTATACTCATAAATTCACAAAGTACCTTAATAAATGTAAATATAATTCAGTATTAAGGTTTTGGAAGCTTGAAGGATGATTTTAGAAACTTTCTACTTATTCTTACTATAGTTTATGTACAACAATTCCTTTGGCTGACATATTCACAGATTTATTTCTTTAGTGATAACAGATCATTACCAAAGACCATGCATAGTGACAAATGCTTCAAATGATTTGGCCACAATATGACTAAACAAACAAGTAAACAATGAATAAAGAAGGCTGCTGTTTGAATTATAGGTCTCTGCATCTATGACAAAGACCATACCTTGAAAGGCAAATTCACATTTCACATCCCAAACATATTTATAACCGTCCAAAAGCAACACAAAAGCCTTTGCAATGGAGTTAATACCTGATGTGCTAACTGTTTTTAGCAAAAAGAAAAAAACCCCATCAGATTTATATACTAGCATACAGTATGTGCAATATTAATGTGGGAAAAACAAACTTTTCTAGACTTAAAAAATACATGATGAATAAAGTACAAAAGATCTCTTTCATAGATGTACAAAATTTCTGAATATAATTACATGTGACCTCAAAGATCTGAAATCACATGCTAAGCTGATATATTTTCAATCAGAACTTCAAATTTGGGAGAAGGTATTTAATTCTTCTATTCTTCTTCAATGGAAATCCTCAGTTTCCTCCCAAACTCTGCTCTTGTATTTGATCCTCCACTTGACTGGAACAATTAGACTAGCAAAAAGTGAAGATATAATCTAGTTTCAATGGGAGGACTGATAGAGAGGGAAGAATTGGCCTTCCTCCCCCTGCAACACAGCACTAATTCAGATCATTGCCTCACCCACCTGCACCTAGCCTTTAAAAACATTTTATGAGCAAATTGTTTCCAAAATATGCAGGAGGGATGTATCTGGAAATGCAGAAGTTCAATTCTCTGGTGCTGTATGGAGAGTACTCTTATCTTTCTCACATGCGCATCAAACATTGTGAAAGTTATCAAAATGGCATTCATTATTTGCTAGCATTCATGGAGAATATCTATTTTAAATCTGTATATCTGTGTTTTAACATTTTCTACAGAGAATTCATCACACGAAACACAAACATTAAATTATAATGCCTAAATCCAGTAGAATAAACTCTTCAAGTGAACATGGCTAAAAAAAAAATCACCAGCACACCTCTTTAAGCTAAAGATTAATACTGGATGCTGAAAAGAAGCTCAAATTGTACTATTGTCACCAAGATTGTATCGCAAAAAATACGTTCCCTTTTCACCCTCCATCCTGTGAGATTGGGTGCTTAGATTTCAAAGCACTGCAAGACAGACTCTTCATTTAAGAAATCTGCTTTTGGGAGAAGTTTATTGTTGTTGACCATTTTTAGAATTCCTCCAGGAGAGTTTTAAAAACTTAAAATTCCAACATTTAAAAATATACTAAGCAGTGCAGTAATCATTCTCTTCTGGAAATAGTTATGTAACAGAAAAGGCCAAATTAAAGAGCAATTCCTCACATTTGGTAAATAAACGTCAACGAACATCTTGCAACACCTTATATTAGCTGCAGCTGTGAAGTTGGGATCTTTCTGGTGGTGGTTTTTTACTTCTTGAGCCATTAGTTTCAGAGTTGTGCTGACCAACTGAAGATGATCTATAGTAGGCTGAATAGTTGAGATGATATACAGAGCTGTGGTCTGTGCTTTCTCAACCTTCCATATAAAGCGAAGACAGTTGACTAGGACAACGATCCACAGCATTTATATGGAGGAAACTTGCATCTTCCATCCCACTGCGCAATGAGTCACCAAAGGCCATTGGAAAATCATAAACTGGAGAAAAATGAAGATATTTAGACATTAGCCAAACTTAAACTTGAGAAACTCTAAGCTATTTTACATACACATAAAATGGCAGCTTTGCATGAGTTACAAGCAAATGTGGGATTCCTTGGGCATATTTGGAGATCTAATGCATGCTAGGAGAGAAAGGGATGTTAAGAGAAGAAACAATGTGTCAGAATTGGGAATGCTGAAAGAGGAAAGGTGTTTTGTCAGCAATTTGAAACAGACAGGACAGGGGATTGAGGAACAGATGAAGCCTCTGCTTTCTATTTCTCTGCTCTTAACTTCAGCTTGAAACTACTTTCCAATCATCCATCAGTCATCAAGCTATTATTATAGTTTGGAACTGGTGTTTAGTTTTTTTTATGTAATAATAATAATAATAAATTTTTATTTGTATCCCGCCCTTCTCCCAAAGGACCCAGGGCGGCTTACAGGCAAATAAAAAACATATACAACTCACCCCATCACCCACCCCTTCTGTAGGCAATTTAAATTTAAATTTTTTATAAAGAATATTTTAAAATACTTAACAGAAGCAATTCTATCACTCCAGTCCTCAAACCTCCACCGAGCAGGAAAACAAAAACAAACACCAAACATATACAGCTTGATGGGCGGCCAGTAGAAATCTCTCAGTTCAGTTACTTCTGACAGTGATCAATTAATGATTGAGAAAATACCATGTTTCCTCGAAAACAAGACCGGGTCTTATATTAAATTTTGCTCCAAAAGACACATTAAGGGTTATTCTCCGGTTAGGTCTTGTTTTGAGGAAAATACGGTACTAAATGCATCCATCTGGCTGAAGATCTTAACTGGACCTTATTTTATGGGGTAGGGCTTATATTACGAGCATTCTGAAAAATCATGCTAGGGCTTATTTTCCGGTCAGGTCTTGTTTTCGGGGAAGCAGAGTAGTAAGCCAGATCTTTGTTCATTTAGCAACACATTTGGTTCAATTAACGAATTTGATTTTAAAAATTTGTAAAATTGACTCTGATTCATTTGACAACTTTTTTGGCTTACATTAGTGTCATCCCTCGTGAACTCCCTGTATACACTTGTCTAATGTAAATATTATTCAGCTATGTTTATATTTCTAAAAAATTTATATGACTATCTCTTTTTTAACCTACTTTATTTTGTATAAATGAGTCCCATATTTCATTATAGTCATCTATACAAAGTCTATGTCTATAGGCAATCTGCTCATAAGTAGCAAGTGGAAGCAGATCTTCAATCCATTGAATAAATGAAGGCATAGATTTGACTTTCCAAGGGCAGGAAGAATCCGTCTACATTGTCCAATTTTCAAATTACATGTATTAGTTATATAGTTGAAAAGAAAATTATCCTCTGAAAATTTTAGCTTTTGTCACAGAAACTTATTTATATAATCCACTACTTTCTCCCAAAGCATGGCAAATATGGGACATTGAAAAAACATGCAATTTAAAGAACTATTATTCTTATTACATCTCAAAGAAAATGCTGTTTCAGACGTAAAAACATACATTTTAAATATTATTTTTGTTGTATGTTGCAATTTGAGATCCATTGACATTCCATTTATAGAAGTTAAAACCCTCACCCATTCTCTAAATAATATAGGAGTCTCTAATTCTATATTCCACTCGTTTCTTAACATCTCCATATCAAATTGTATTGTTAAAATACTTCTTATGTATTTTATTTCTCTTTATCAATATATGTATCACCTTTGTTAGTTTTGTTTATCTTTTTTCTTTTTGTTATTGATTAAAAGCAATAAATAAATAAATGTCAGGGGGAAATAAACATGTTCAATCAGCAGGAGATCCTATACGCTTCAGATAGGTGGCTGTCCAGTTTTTTCTTAAAAACCTTCAGTGATGAAGCGCCTACAACTTTTGAAAGCAAACTGGCTAATTGTCCTCTATTGGGAAGTTTCTCCTTAATTCCAGATTGCTTCTCTCCTTGATTAATTTCCATCCACTGATTCTTGTCTTGCCTTCTGATGCTTTGGAAAATAAGTGGACCCCTCTTCTTTGTGGACCCCTCTTCAAATATTGGAATGCTGCTATCATGTCACCCCTAATCATTCTTTTCTCTTGACTGGCCATACCCAGTTCCTGCAACCCTTTTTCAAATGTTTTTGTCTCCAGGTCTTTAATCATCTTAATTGCTCTTCTTTGCATTTTTTCCAAAGCAGGGGGGAGGCACTGATAGAGGCAGTGAGAAGGATTCCGGCAATGAGAGTTGATGTCCCCCTAGTGGGAGGGATTTCAGCCAATGTAGGTCTGGCAGCCATGACAGGAGACCAATCAAATCAAAATGAAGCATCTCATATCCAATTTCTTGTGTCAGTTTTTTTAATTGTTTGATGTCACTCTCTATGAACTGGAATTCTCCATTCGGTTGAAGCAACACATCCCTTTGAATTTCTCAAAACCATGATCATGTCACAGTAGCACGTAATTGATGGCCATCCTGTTCGATTGCCTCAGTTCGCAATTCAGAGCATCCAGTGCCTGAGAGGCCAACTAGTGTGCATGCTAGACTGCTGATATTTCTCGAGTTCCAAACTGCAAATCCTGGAAACTTCCACCAGTGAAACTGCTAGCACTACCTATTCTGCTTTGCTGAGTAGTGCTGTGTGGAAATCAGAGTCAACTATTAGGAGTTGGACGTGTCTATTCCATTGTCTCTTCTCCCTGTTTGATCCCTCCAGTCCCTTCCTCCCTTTTCTCCCTTTTCTCCTTTCCCCCCCTTTTGTCACATTTTCCCTTTTGTCCCCCTATCCCTCCTTTTGTCTCTTTGGTCTTTTTTCCCCCTTTGTCCCTTTTGTCCCTTTTATCACGTTTCCCTCCTTTCCTCCTTTGGTCCCTTTTATTCCTTTGCCAGTAACCCTTCATGTAGGTTGTGCAGACCGTGGTCTAGGAAGTCGAAGTTCTGTTGATGACACCAGTTTTTAATCCAGTGGTTTGTTTCTAAAATCCTTTGCTCCCTCTTTGGATGTTGGCCTTTTGTTGGAAGTTAAGATGAAAATACTTGTGCTCCCAATTCTTTAACTTTGTTCCCTAGCTGTAACTTTTACTCACTGGGAAAAAGCTCTTGTTTTTTCCATCTTGTTCTCAAGATGTTTTAGAACATTTCTCAATATTGTTTGGTTTTGGCTTTGGGTTTCTTATATTCTTGGAGAGGGCCAAGAATGCTAATATAGGCAGTTTTCAACCTACAATCACAATGGAGCCCAAAATTTCCATTGCTAAGCAAGATGACTCATTCCTAAGTGAGCTGTGCCTTATTTTACAACCTTTTTTGATAATTGCTAAGCCAATCACTCCAGCTGTTAAGTGAATCATGTGGCTGTTCAATGAATCTGGCTTCCTCCAGTGGCTTTTGTCTGTCAGAAACAAACTGGGAAGGTTACAAATTGTGATCAGATGAACCCCCAAGTCAGTGGAATTGTCATAAATACATGCCAGTTGTCAAATGCCTGAATTTTGATCATGTGACCATAGGATGCTTCAATAGTCATAAGTGTGAAAAACAGTCATTCATCACTTTTTTCAGTGCTATTGTAACTTTGAACAGTCACTAAACAAATGGTTGTAAGTTGAGGGCTACCTGTACCAAGTATTGCTCATAATTAATAAACTTAATATTTTTTAAAATATTTTCAACGTAAATTTGTCTTTCATCAAGCTGAATAAAAATTGTCAGAAAAATAGGCTGGATAATTTTTTTCACATAGCATTTATATTTAAAAGAGTTGGTGAAATGGCACAGTTCGTATTCATCATTCTACCCGTTCAGTTTTCATTCCACTAAAGAACAGCTTCTTAAAATTCTCCCTTTGTTAATTTTCTGCTAAGAAACACCATATTGTCTTTATTGATTGCATTAAGCCATGGTTTGATTAACCATGTTTATTGAATAAGCCAGCAAATAATAGACTCAGTTTAAACCAAATGAAAATGTCTTGTTCCTATACATAAACCATTTCTATCTTTTCTACTGAAAAGAAGTAGGACCGAAAGAAACATTTTGCCATTGGGGGTCATCTTTAGCTTACTATCTTCAATATTACATTCCACCAAACAAACAGAAATGAAACAAACTACATTTAGCCTAACCTGTTCACAGACATTTCTTGCAAACCCTCCTTTGCCTCAGGTTCCATTACCACTTTAAAAAAAAACAGACTGTACATAACAGTGCAAAGTAAACTTATTTTCCCCAGAGTGTCTTATTTTTTATCATTTCTCATGTTGGAAACAGCAGGAGTTTAGAGAGGAAACAGGGGGATGTTTCTGACTTCCGGTGTTCCTTGTTGGAAGTTAGAGACTTCAGAAGGAGACGTTTCTTACATCTCGGATCAAGGATACCTTTGGACTTCTGAAGGGACAGAATTCTACACTGCTGGGACAACAGCTGAAAAAGGTGTCCATCTTATCTCACACATAGATACATAAATACTATATGTTTTCATCTGTTGCCCACTGACCTGAATCTGTGCTCTAGTCATTTGAGGAAAAAACAGATTTGTCCATGAAGTTCTCAGCATTATGTCTGGCCTAGCCCAGATAATGACTATATTGCCCTTAAAAAAAAACAGCTATTGTTACATGAGCACCAAGTTGTCTGCAGTATCATATTGTATGAAGCCTGCTAAAATCCAAGCTAGGTTTGAATCGAACCTTGGTGACGCAGTGATTAGAATGCAGTATTGAAGGCAAACTCTGCCCAGAGTCTGGAGTTCAATCCTAACCGACTCGCGGTTGACTCATCCTTCCGAGTCAGTAAAATGAGGATCCAGATTGTTGGGGGAAAGATGCTGACATTTGCAAACCATCCAAAGAGTGCTGTAAAACAGTGGCCCCCAACCTTTTGGACACCAGGGACCGTTCCCATGGAGAAAGATTTTTCTGCAGACTAGAGGAGACGTGGTTTTGCATGCTGCCTGCATCCCGCGAATGGGGCTTGGTTTGTTTGTGCGCCCTCATTGCTGGCATGCCACGGACCTGGACCAGTCCACAGACCGGGGATTGGGGACCCCTTCTATAAACACTGTGTGGTGGTATATAAATCTACCCTGTTTCCCCGAAAGACATCCTCCGAAAATAAGACCTACTTACAGTTTTGCCTCTCACTGAACTATAAGGCATCCTCCGAAAATAAGACCTCCCCGATAATAAGACCTCGAACTTCCGATTCTGGGCGGCCTCGGTGGAAAAATAAGACCTTCCCTGAAAATAAGACCTAGCGCATCTTTGGGTGCAAAAATTAAT
>JANHFO010004785.1:0-10200 GCA_032468095.1 Pareas carinatus | reverse complement strand
AAAAGTTCAGCAGTTCGATTCTCACTGGCTCAAGGTTGACTCAACCTTCCATCCTTCCGAGGTCGGTAAAATGAGGACCCAGTTTGTTGGGGGCAATATGCTGTGTAAACCGCTCAGAGAGTGCTGTAAAGCACTGTTAAGCGGTATATAAGTCTAAATAATAAATAATAATAAAAAATCTCTCCCCTTACATAATTTGTGCGAATCATTGGGCTAGCCATTTTAGCATCATTGAACCTAGTTGCAGATGTCTATGCACTACTATACAAAAATCAAGTTGTTTGTTCCATAGATATAAGATGCAACATATCCTATGTATATATTTTTAATCTTACATATTCTGTACACGTAGTCCTCGACTTATAACTATACATTTAATGACAGTTTAATATTACAATGGCACTAAAAAAAGTGACTTATGACCATTTTTCACATGACCATTGTAGCATCCCCATGATCACATGATCAAAATTCAGACACTTGGCAACTCGCATGTATTTATGACAGTTGCAGTGTTTCAAGTCATGTGACCACCTTTCGAGATCTTCTGACAAGCAAAGTCAATGATTAACAACTATGGCAAGAAAGGTCGTAAAATGGGGCAAAAACTCAACAACTGTGTTGCTCAGCAATGGAAATTTTGGGCTCACATGTGTTCATAAGTTAAGAACTACCTATATTTTGCAAAGAAGAGAACAAAAGAGGGGTTCAAAAAATGTAAAGTCAAAATTCCCCAAACCACGTGGTTAGATCATCAAGGGCAGAATCACTTTTACATTCTTACACACAATTATATGATTTTAAAGGTTTGTCATTTTTCCTCTTTAATTTTAACATATAATCAATGCAAACTGATATATAATGCCATACATCAAAAGAAGGTTCTTTCAAAATGTCATGGAAATCTAGAGTAATACATTCCATTAAGAGAGAAAAACATGACGTTCATAAATTTTTGAACAGTTTGTATGAAAAATAATTGTGCTGCTTGTTTCAAATTGTCTTAATAATCTTATATTTTCATGTTATGACACTAATTGTAATTCAGTGATATCAAAGCAATATCCTTGGAAAATCTTTTCATTTCAGTTCTGTTCTGTTTTCTTCCCAAGTAATTAAATGTTTTCTATAACAGCTATTTTCCTCTTTCTTCTTTCTTTGATTCATATAGTGGGTCTTTATTTCTAGATTAGAAGATATTAAAATATCCATTTAACTAAACCTATAACCTAGTTAATCAAAAGGAAGTAATGCTAAAGTACAGTATTTCTTTTCTGTATATCATGAAATAAACATGTCATGTGATAATATGTAGCAATGAATACATGCTTTAGAGATTCCATTCAACTAAACAACAAAATGTAATACCTTGCATTTAAGTTATGAATTAAATTGATTGTCCAAGGGTCCAATCAAATAAACTAGTGCTACCAATCAAGAAGCATTATGTAGCTAATGCAAATTTCCCCTCATAATAGGCTAATTTAGGAAAGAAAAAAGCTGGAAGAAAATATGAGTAGAAAGGAAGGGTTAAAAATAGAAAACAATGTTTCCTGGCTCCCCTGAATATTTCATTAATTGCATGGTATAATTAAGGAATAAATGCTTTACTTGGAAGCATCCTTGAAAGCTTGTGAATAAAATATAATGATTTTATCCTGGAGCAGGAATTAGTGAGGACATTTTGTCAATAATCTCAATATGTTATATTCCAGGATAAAATTATTTTAAAATAACAGATTTTTAAAAAATTCTTAAAAACAAGACAGAATAGGGTCTCAGTATAAATATCATATAAAATTTGAAGCAAATCCATCAAATAACCTTACTAGGTGTGTTTTTTAAAGGAGGAGATATTTTATAAAGATTCGATGTATTGCTACAAAACTAAGTTTACAAGTGATATTAAAGTTTATCAAGAGTATGTCGAGCGAAATTTTGTAAACATTTAGAGGGTTCAACAGGCTAGAGTGTAGCTAAATATTTTGAGAAAATGATTAGTCAGTTTAAAACAGCAACTCTGTTCCCTTTTTTCCATATTACATATGGGAGAATAAATCAACATTAGGCTTACATCAATAGATACCTGACATATCCTTTCTTGCCTACAGTTTACATTTTGACATCTCTGAAACTGAAAATTTGTTTTGGTTGACTTATTTTTCTTGAGCATTATTTGTATTAACAAATAAAAATAAAATCAAAGAAGATACCTGGGTAAAGGTCATGGATATGTCCCGGTGATTGTTGGACAGTGCTGGCAGAAATATCATGGAGAGATGAAGGGACCTGAATAGGCTGAATAGTCAGGCAGTCATTGAGAATGTCTTGGCCAAGTTCTGTAGTGGCACGCAACTGAAAGCAAAGCAGAAGATCAGATCACAAGGTGGCCTGCTAGCATCTATTTAAAACTATTTTATTTCCAGAGTTGCACCCAAGGGGAAGAGACTCCAGAAGTTTGTCTTTCACCATGTGATGCCTAAAGACTTATATATACCATAGATATTTCCCCTTTACAGCCAACAATACAGTCAAAATCTGGAAATTGATTACCTATCATACATACTAACCCCTTCCGTCAAAAGGGGGATATAATTACATCTACCTCTTAAAACTATTCTAATTTTGAGAATGTAGAATTCAGAGTTTGTATTATGTGTTGTGACCAAATAACTGTGACTGGTTGCCAGCTGCCAGTTCAATTTATGCTAGCCCCAAATATAATTCTTCAGTATTTTCTCCTGTAAAGCTATTAATTACAATGTATGTAGTGTATATCTTCCCTGGAACTTTCTATAATTTTGGATAATAGGCAGAGCAAAACAGCATTATTAATACTTGTTAAACTTTAAAATAATTTTTTATACTTGGAATTTTGTCTACGGTGTTATTTTTTAAAAAGTAAAAAGATACACAAATAATTTTTTTAAAACATTTCTCATTATTCTTCATTCTTCATCTCAGAATAAGATGCTTCTCATATCGTAACGGTGAACTCCATTTTCACCAATTATTATCACTTTAATGCATATGTATTTCTGAGGTCAAAGCTACATATTCTTTTTATTCATATACTTAGTCTATATTCTGCAGTTAACTTTAATTACTATGAGATATTGTTCAAAAAGTGTAGCTTTTCTAAAAAAAATGTTCAAGACTATGTTATTTAGCCTACATATTTACTTCAACAGAGTTTTGTTTATAACTTAAGTTTACCACCAATTTATCAATTTTATATACCATGAAGGTGACTCTATCTTCCAGAGGCATTAGAAATATTTCAGTGAGGGAGGGAAGAGAAAGAAGTAGAGGGGAAAAAAGTAGTGTGATATTTCACAGAAGCCTGATGGAGAATCCTTTAAAATAATAACCTGAACATAAGCAGAAAATAAGTTTCTTAATATACTATGAAAAGAAAAATATTGGTTTCTTAGCATTTAAAGGACAGCCTAAAGTCTAATGATAAGATTGATTGGACATCCAAACTCAGTGATTGAATCCTCAGCTCCTCATGATCTACAGACTGCAAGAGCCGCCCTGGGTCCTTCGGGAGAAGGGCGGGATATAAATAAAAATTTATTATTAATTAATTATTATTATTAAGAGGACAATACGTTGTTGGTAGAGAGTTAAGGATGTACTCTTGCCACTCTTGGTCTATTCCTCAGTCTACTCTTCATTTAAGAAATTGTTACTCTAAGTTCACTTCCTTCTGTCTTTTCTTCCTAAATGCTAGTTTCAACCGTCAGTAATGCTCATATGTACACAAAGGTGCTTTAACCTTCAGCCAAATTATGACTGTACTCAAAAGTAATCACCAGTGGAGTTAATGTCCAGATAAATGTGCAGAGGATTGCAGTCTACCTTATTTATTAAATTTTTGCTTTATGTAGAACTCTTAACGGAATACATTCTATATTCGGAAACGAGCATGATTCCAGGAACAAAGTTGCTTACCTAAGTATTCTAGAAAACAAGGCGCCATCTACACTAATTTATTTTATTTTTTCTTGACAGTTCTTCTAATTTTCATACGCTCTCAGAACAATGAATGAAACTCAATTCCCATCATTTTCTCATTTCAGATATGATTGGATAATCACCCATGATTTAGTAAAGCAAGTAGATGTAATTAGAAGGGAACAACGGCCTTAAATTCCTCAATTTTCTGTTGATTATACTTGAATGGAAAAACAGGCTTTAAGTTGATGTGAAGTCTGACAAACTTCCCAACACAAAAGCTATTAAAACTTTTCATTTTTCTTATCACTGTTGTTTTATCAGATTTCTTTTTGCCTCAAGGTAATTTTTATTGTTCAATAGAAATCAGATGCCACTAAAATATGCTTCGCAACACATTCAGCCAGGAGAAAAATACTTGATATTTGTTCATTCTTTTTTTCCCAACAAACTTTTTAAAAAAAATATAATTGATATTTGTTCATTCTTGCAGATAACTTTGTTATAAAAGCATGTTAGAAGGAATCATAGTGCATTTATTACTTCAACTCCTACTTCCTATTATTGTATCATTTAAAAAGTCATTCAAAAGACTGACATTATAGAGTTATATAAGCATTATGGAGCCAAATGAGGAGAGTTAAATGCATCCAAGTGATATTCTCTTCTGATTGTAGCATTAGGCAACAACCTATGGTAGCATCGGTGCCAATGTGGCATATAATAATAATAAAGAAATTGAGACTTAAATCTTTGAAAAGAAAATATAAAATGCACCATTCCTGCTTATAAATTTTGCACAACTGGGGAAAGGATCACCAGAATCACTGGAGACAAATTCCTTGTGTGTCCAAAAACACTTGGCCAATAAATTCTGATTCTGAATACTTATCCTTAAGGTACATTCTTTGTAATTCATAAAAATATTGACATCACATTAAAGTTTATTCTGGTTATGTACTAAGTAGATAAATACCTCAAGGACACTTTTCTACCCGCAACCTGAATATGCAATACTTTCAACACATCAATTTTAACCAGTTTACAGTATGAGGTTTCCAAACATTATCACTTCTGATATCCTTTCTGGTTAACTCTTAATCATATGGGGAAGAAATATATTTGTTTTCTCATGTTCGGTTGATATTTGTTGCATGTTCACAAATACAATAGACGATATAGAGGCACTCCAAGCAAGTTTCATTAGGTGATAGTCTGCTCTAAGGGTAACATATAATATGAATTCAACTTTTCCTAAGCATTTTGGATCATACATTCACCTCAAACTATTTTTCCCTGAACAGGCATTGTCACACAATGATTTTATGAAATGAAAGTTTAAGAACAGTCTTTACCTGCTCTCATAAGTAGACCAATAAAATATTTTTGTGATGGCAGATAGTAGGAAGCTTTCAACAGACTAGTCTTTCTTCTTTATCTTAAAGACATTGGCATTTTGGCCTTCAATGGTTGAATCTTAGTATACATTCGTGCTGAAATATATCTTCAAATTCTCTTCCCTATATTACATGCTGTTATAGTTTTCATAATTTAGTTCATTTGTCTATCACTATTCATATCTTCCAGTGATCTCATGTATTTTTTTCCTTCTGATAATAAAAGATATCTCTAATAGACAATATATTATTAGAATATAACAAGAGATATGCTGTATAAAATCTAATCTAAATCCATAGTCAGTGTGATAAAGTGGTTAAGATGCTGGAGTAGAAACTGAAGACTCAGCATTCTCTAAGGCATGGAAGCCAGCTGGGTGACTTTAGGCCAGTCACCATCTTTCAGACCAACCCACTTGACAAGGTTGAGGTAACAAGAAGGAGAGAATATTATAGATGTCATGGTGGGTTGTACTAAATACAGGCGGGGTATAAATCTAGTAATAGAAATAAATAATTAAATAAAAAAAGCATTCTGTCCTCATTATAAGGAACATGCAGGACGCTATCAAACAGATTACGAGCACAATAGCATCCAGAAAATGAAATTCAAAGGCATTTTATGTCCTTTATTGGAGATTGCATGTAGCCATTACAACCAGGAAGCATCAACTCTTTAAAGGACATTTATATTGAGGGCTTCCCTTATTTCTTTTCTTTGAATGAAATTGTACAGTGCATATTCATCATTCATATTCACTAAATGATTAATAACATCAGATTCTATTTCATGTACTTTGGTCCCCTGTTATCAGCTAGTAAGTGTCAAAAATCACAAATATTGTTATTTTCATCAGGTGAAAATGCTTTAACAACCCCCCTTCTACATTTATTCCATTTCTACAGCATCTTTTTCAAGGCCAATAAACAGTATTCTAACTGTATGCACTGATTTATATACTGTAAAGGAATACATTTTTGTTCTCTTTTCATTAAAACCCTACATGAAATTGTTTTGTTCACAATCTGCATACATTTTCATTGAGATATCTACTCAGCTAGATCTCCTTCCTGGCAGGTTATTTATTATCAGTTTATATTCAAAGTGATACACTTATTTTCTCCATAAGCATCACTTTATGTTAAGGTACACAGCATCAGGTTTGTATTTCAATATTTATTCATCCACTCTGGATTAATATTTTTGAAGTTCTTCTCTGTCCGTTTGTTTTGTTCATCCTAAATAATTTAGGGTCATCAGCAAACCTGGGCATCTCACTGTGAATTATACATTATTCATTAAATTTATTATTAATTATATACATTATCCATTTTTCTAGGTCAGGTTGCAATTGGTTGCTAATTACTATAAGACATGGTGAGTTTTTTACTTGTAATTCTTTGCTTTGCTAAATCAACTAAGATAACCTACTTTGGTTATATGTAATTAACATGGCAGTCACATAATAAAAAAGCATAAACATGACTCTAAATCTAAGAGTTACTTCTACACAAGACTGGGTAGCTTCCTTTAAACAGAGCAATATAATATATCAAGAAATATCTTGAATCTACAATATCATAAAGGAATAAATGACTGTGTATGATAATTATTGTTGACAGTAGTAATTCAGATAGATCAGTGGTGGCCCTACAGCAATTTATTGACCTACCTGTAATACAAATTTAATAGTCTCTATGTTGCAATAAATCAAATTCTTGTTGTAATATTAGTGACAAAAAGATAGAGGGGAGAAGGCTAATCTTCTGATCATTTACAACATTTGCTTTGTTGTTTTGGATTCAGAAGAATCAAAAGAATTGGTTGATTTTGGTCTGAAGTTTTGCATCAAGTAGCATGACTACATTCCTTAAAGTCTTCCCCCGCCCCATCACTAATCCTCTTCTGCTAACATCCCTATCCTTTGCTCCACACTTTCTCATTTATATTCCATTTTGAGAACAGGAAGTAGGAGATTAAAGTTGAGGATTAAAACACTTACTCTTTACAACATTTTTGTGAAGAATGGCTTCTTAGTTGCCATGGGCACTGCTCAGTGACCCTTAGCCTCTAAATGCAATTCCTTTTGCATTAATGAAATATTTTGATTGAATGCCATAGAAAACAAATGAGTGGAAATTATTTCTTTTGTTGTTGTTGGTCTCTTTTTCACAATTTTATCAATGAAATGTGAAATAGTTTTGAAAAAAAGGCAATTAAAACTAAAAATTAATATTGCAAAGCAAATTTTGGACTTTGAAGGAACTATACTTTAAAAGAAGGAAATATCTTACGAGTGGTAGTAAGGCAGGTGAATGGTAGCACCCTGTAACTTAATCCACTGTTATATTCTACATAATGTATAATGCTGAAATTCTGTTATTTTTTTCAATGTTTTTTACCTCTTAAGAAAGGGAGTTATAGCTAATATTTTAAAGGTTTACACTAGAAAAAGTAACTATTTTTCTGAAGAGAAGCAGTTAAAAAACCCTATTGTTGAAAAAATTAATACAAAGCTTTAAAAAAAACAAATATAAGTTGGAATTCTGATTATGCCTGATTTTAAATAACATTATTACAAATGATACTTCTTACTAAACAGATTCTGATACAGGATCAATTCAAGGATTTATTTATACTTTATATGGCTGCCTGGCTTTGCAAACGAGAAAAGAGGAAAAAAGGAAAAAAGAAAAGAAAAGCATTTTGCTGACAGCGTTTCACTCTGTCTTTCCCAAACCTGGTGGTCACCAGATGTATTGAAACTATAATTCCCAGTCAGCATTTTTGAAAGTGACATGAATGCCACAGAAAACCATGATTAAATGTGGCCTGGTCATTTGTTTTGCTGCTTGCATACAAAGAGGAATAAAGCTGCTGCATCTGAACCATGATAGTTTCTATATATATCCACTTAATAATAAGCTGGAATTTGATCATTTAAATTGAACTATAATAATCAGAGCTTTGTACAAACAGATAGTGAGCAATGAAGTGCCGTCTGAGAGGAAAACCGCATAGTGTTCATCCATTTATGTTTAACTTCCCTCCTGCACAATGGAAAGCATTGTATGGTTTACTAAACAAAAGTGACATGGAAAACGATTGGTGCAATTATGAATAATTAACGAGTTATACCTCTATAGATATTTTGTGAAAGAAAAATAGCTAAAAAAGCAAGTTTTGCTTCTACAAGTTACCTTTTTTCATACAGTCACCCCCAGGACTGGCCCAAAGCATTTTACTGTCTGAGGTAAAGAATATTCTTCCTTTACTTAATGTGCAGAAATAGGACTATGTTTTACTTCAGCATCAGTGAAAGGACAGGAAGACACTAATACAGTCAACAGGCCTGGCTGGGCCATGTGATGCTCCTAACTTCAATATCAATAAATTCAGTATTCAAGCAGAAGGAAACATCTTTGCAGCCAATAAGAGTTACACATTAATGATATTTGTCTTTTTTACATGGCTAAATTTACAATGAATGTTGCTCTCATTCTCAGATCAGAAATATTGGTTTTTTTCCCTTTTAGAAATTGTGTAGATATTTAAATACGGAAATCTAGTGTATTGTTGGATCTCTCTAGAGAATGCACCAACTTTAACAAAATGATATTATTAAAAATATCCATTTAAATAAAATTTGACACATTAATATTTATTTGTTTAGCAAACATGGACAAAAGCAAAATTTCAAATGAGTTCTGATATCTGAATAGAAAGCACAGTTATTACATCAAAAGACCATGGCAGGCATGTATCCTGATGAGCAGAGAGTACAATTTATAAAGTTGGCATATTAAAAAAAAGTTGTGATTTATCTTTCTTGAAATTGTTTACATTGGAATCATCTCTGTGAATTTTTTTTTAGTATCATCTAGACAGCTCCCTAGAATTGCATCAACTCATAAAGATCTGGGGAAAATAAATTTTATTTGCTGACCAAATAAATCCTGATTTTTTTTTATGAGACCAATTTCTAAAATTTATCTTAGTAGAATTTCATTTGCTGTTGTTTTAAAGTTCCACAAATGGAAACAATTACAGAAATCATTAAAACAGTTTTTATCTAACTCTTAAATATAAATATGGCAGAGCATTTTGATTCCAACATAGCAGTTTTCTCTATTCTGATGTCATCCCAATGTATGGGAACTAAAATTTATAAGCGATTTGGAAATTCCAGGAATTCTACTCCTATGAATCATAAAATTAAAATTAAATACTATATAAACAAATTGGAAAGTACAAATTAGGTAACATAGTGTAGGAATGGCAGCAAATACAATTTCAAAATATGGATGCTTTCTCAGAAGAAACAGATCACATGATACCAAAGAATGACATGTGCTTGTAATATGTTCATTGCACTCTAGCAAGCCCTCTACCTCATATTTATTTGATATGATATGATACATTATTTCAATTAAAAATAAAAAACTCTTTCAGCAAAGCAAAGCATAAACTTTAGACATAATCTGCATTACTAAACACAAAACATGTCTTGCTGCAGCTCAGCATTTAGTCTGCCTTTTGATATAAGAGTATTTTATGATTGGACATAATCATGCTTTTAACCAGACATAGACATGCTACTGACCAAGGAAAAATCAATTGCCGGCATTCTTTTGTCCATAATGCAGCTGCGTGGGGGATTGTGGGGGCCAGGGGCCATGCCCATGTGACCCCCCTCCTGCGCGAGCTGCACTGGCTGCCTGTGGCCTTTCAGGTGCGCTTCAAGGTACTGGTGATGACCTTCAAAGCGCTCCATGGCATGGGACCAGGGTATCTTCAGGAATGCCTACTACCAGCTAATATCTCCCACAGGCCAGTATGCTC
>JANHFO010004784.1:428880-443338 GCA_032468095.1 Pareas carinatus | reverse complement strand
AGAAGAGAAGAGAAGAGAAGAGAAGAGAAGAGAAGAGAAGAGAAGAGAAGAGAAGAGAAGAGAAGAGAAGAGAATTTTTTATTGGCCAAGTGTGATTGAGCACACAAGAAATTTGTCTCCAGTGCATAAGCTCTTGGTGCACACACAAACAATAAAGTAATATAATCATAAGATACAAATAGAAAAAGGTAGTAGAAAAGATGAGGATAATAATAGTACTGCCCTACTGCATGGGTAAATATACTTAGGCATAAAAATGAAAAGTGAATGAAAGGAAAAAACAAGATTGTTACTTATCAACACTTGGCTCTTTTTTGTGAATATTATATACCTTTTTTTCCTTTCCATTTCTGTGGTTGGAACCAATTATTCGACTAGCCAAAAGCAATTCTTCACTGCTCCAATGGTGCATCAGCACTCTACTCTGTGTAGGTTGATGACAGCTGTCCAGGAATCAAGAATTCCCCGTTATCATGCCACAGCTCCCTTCATGTCAAAATTTCCAGGGTTTCAAGACCATTTGGTAAACAAATAGAAAAAATGCTAATGCTTAGAAGCTTTGGAAAAACCTTCTGACCTATCTATTCTCTTGCATTTTATTCAGCTTGTCCTTTCATGTACTCATCTGATGCTCTACAAATGAAGTGAGCAGTGCCATATTGTGATAAATAAAATAATTATTTGCCCCTCACACCCTGGACATAATTTGTTTCAACTTCTCTCCAGACGCCACTACAGAGCATTGCAAACCAAAACAACTAGACACAAGGACTGTTTCTTTCCCCATGTCATCAACCTACTAAATAACTAACTTCCACAACACTGTTAAATTATCTAGTAGGAATATATCATTATTGCCCTTCTCATCTTTTCTCTTACTTATTTCCTATTACCTAGTCTCTTATTTGTATGACAATTGACTTGTTGCTTACATCTTAAAATCTATATATATATAAACATGAAAAACTGACTGACTGACTGACTCATCACTAGATCTCAAAAACCATAACAGCTACAAACATGAAATTTGGTAGATACGTTCGATTGGGCATCTAAGCGCTCACTAAGAAATAGTTTTTTTTCAAAATATTAATTTTTAATTGAGTTATTTTACATTTTTAATTCCGAATGGGTAGAGGTTTCTGATTGGACAAGATATTCAACATTGTTTGTTACCTTTCTCCTGATTGGAGAGCTTTCGCAGCCTGTTGTTTGATTTTGAGTTTTTCAGGAGAGCACAGTTACAGCACTCTAATCTCCAAACAGGCGAGGAGCAGCAGGGCAGTGAGTGAGGGGCTGGATGGGTGCAGCAGGCCTGAAAATTACAAAATGGGGATTGAGGGGAAAATCTGGCCGAGGCCTCCTTTGCAATTCCCTGCAGGCCTCCTTTCAAATTGTGAATTTTTTCAATTATAGTTTTATGATTGTAATCACAGTTTGTCAATTATAACCCGTATGAAAGTATAGAGCAGGTACACCAAAGACAAATCCTTGTGTGTCCAGACACACTTGGCGAATAAGTTCTATTCTAATTCTTCTAATATAAATACAAAGATATTCATTCTGGTTATAGATTTCAACAGAGTCATTGGGCTATTGAGATCCATCAGCCTCACTCTTGCCACAAGAGACCCAGGTCCATCCCCCTGTGAATTCCATGGACCTTTATCTAGGATGTATTTAGCTTTCACCCTTTGTTGACTAGATTCTTGTATATAAGTAGCAACAATAAACTTTTCACTGCATTGAATCCAATCAATGCTCCTGGTTATTTGTGCCTGGCAAGTATATCATAACCAAGTTATCAAGGTAACAATGCCCAAGTCACCAAAGTGAGTTGCACAGCAGGCAGTTGTACAAGCTTCCCCATAGATCAGTCTCAGGAGATGGGAGGGGGAGAATTTAACTGCTTCCCATGAAGTCAATGCTTTCTTAGCCCAGATAATTTTGCTGCCACATGGGACACCAACCCTCTAGAAAAGCCCCAGAGCCACTGTGGCTGGTTCATGTTATACAGTAAGCCATAAACTATGGTTCAGAAACCACAATGGCTGGGTTCATATATTGCATCCGCCCATAATGTGGTTTGAACTTGGGATGTTGTTGAGCTCCCAACCATTCTGCCAGAGCAAAATTAATTATAATTATGGCATTGTTATAACAGCTATAATTTAAGAATTCCTTGTAAATTAATCAATTCTATTAGGAACAAAGAGGTCCCCCTGAATCCTTTTTCTTTAAAAAAAAAATAGCTTCTAAAAGACTTCTAAAATCTTCGAAAACAAAATAGCTTTCAAAACATTTTTTTAAAAAAATAATGCATTCTTCTTTTTCTTCTATTCTTCTATGAATTATATTAATTATTAATTGTATGAATTATATCAATATTGTATCTTATGATTGTAATCACAGTTTTGTCAATTATAGCCTGTATGTAAGTATAGAGCATGAACATTGGAGGCAAATTCCTTGTGTGTCTAGAAACATGTGGCCAATAAGTTCTAGTTCTAGTTCTAGTTCTAGTTCTAGTTCTAGTTCTAAAACATTTTCCTTTGGTGTGAAAGCATTTAATCCATCTAAGAAAAGAGAGGGGAATGCACAGCTGTAAATAAGGTGGGTTTTTTAAAAATTTTCTTCAGAAAAAGATTGTTTTTTATTTCTTTTAACATTGTACGTCACCCAAAGCTGTTTTGAACCGAGAAGCTTGACACAGTGAATAAATTGAATTAAATTTAAAAAAATCTTGAGAGAAAGGAAAAGATTACTAAAAATGACTACATTGTTACAGTTGGCCTCAATAGCCCACCATGAACTAACTCCAACCCAGCACTTCATTAAAAAATTGAACATTTCAAAAGCTAATAATGAGCCCCACAAAGAAGTCAAAGATCCCTCTCATGAAAACAAGAGTTAAAAGGTAGACCAGAAGAACATGGAGCTAGCAAGCAAGCTAAGACCCATGAAGAACAGCTCAACCGATGAAGAATTTCTCTTGGATCAAGCAGAACATGAATGGACAAAGCCTATGAAAGGCAGCTAAAGAAGACACCAGTGTCCATATTCAAAGGAGAAAAGAGTTCTGAAGGGATCGAAGGATGGGATTTTGGACTCAAGATGGAATTCTCTGATTCAAGGATCAAAAGATGGAATAGTGGAGAGTCTATGAAGCTCAGGATTGAACTACTGGATTGTTGGTTTTCTCCTGAGGATATTTCATTACCAATCTGGACAACAGGGTAAGTAGTTTGACCCAAGAGAGTGGAGTTTGCTGGCTTTTTAGGTCTGATAGTTTCCCTGACCGGCTTTGATCAGGGTTGTTGCTTGCCTGTTTCTGATTGGGTTACCTGGGTGGGTTGGGTCATCTTTAATGGGTCTTGCCTACTGAGCTGGTTCTCACCTTGGTGTGTCAAAGGAAGGAGAAGGAAGTAAGGGAAGAGAATGTGAAGAAGAAAAGAGGGGTGAAGAGGAAGAGGAGAGGAGGAGGATAAAGAAGAAGGAGGAAAGGAGAGGAGAAGGAAAAAGAGAAGAAGAGAAGAAGGGAAGGAAGGGGGAAGAGAAGAGAAGGAAGGGAGAGGAGAAAAAGGAAGAGAAGAGAAAGGGAAAGGAGAAGAAGGAAAAGGAGGGAAGAAAAGGAAGAGAGGGGAGGAAGGGAAGAGGAAGGAGAAAGGAGAGAGATCTAGGAAAGGAAGAGGAGAAAGGGAAGGATAGAAGAAGAGGGAGAAGCTAAAGAAGAATAGATGTAAATATGAAGCTATTAATAGTAGGGAAAGATAATTGTTGTTTTTCGGGTTATGTATAGTGGATTATTTTTGGTTTCTGGACATTTAATATATGATTGAATACAATAATCTATAAAGGACCAACCCTTCATATTGAATGCAAGTGTTTACAATAAAAAATTAAATAATAATGAAAATAATTATTATGATAGTTATATAAATGTATTAAAATATATAAGTATTTGAATAATATTTGCAATAGACGAGCAGAGATAAAATTCTAACTGTTTACTGTTAAAATGACTTACTATATTATGGGGGAGTTGGTTCCTTGCCATGTTTCTTTTATTTTATTATTGAAGACTGTTTTTGTTAGTGAGTAGAAAAAAACAATTTAAAAAATTTAAAAGAGAGAGGTTGTTGCTCCAAATTGTTTGGTTCAATCTTGAAATCCTTCATTGCTTTTGGAATAGTTTATGGGCTGAATTCACCTCTGTGTGTCTCTTAATGGCTGGTTGACCAGAATACCAGGCTGTTAGGAATTCCATTGCATTTTTGGATTTGGCTTGATCTAAAATGGTTAGTTTCTCACCTGAATTCATGGTTAATTGGTCTATGTGTTGTGAACCTGAAAAATTGCCTCCATGTCCTCTGACCACCACTGATGTTCCTGGATACCTTCAACTAACGTCCTGACGGTCTCCCACAAAGGAACTTTTATAGTCTTTACATGGTATGCCATAAACAATCCTGTTTCTCCCTTCTATAGATCTTGAATGCATTTGAGTTTGCTGAAAATGCTTCGGAGGGATTTCACTGGTTTGTGGGCTACCAAAAGTGCTTAGCGGGTTAAAGTAATCTCCCGTTGGCTTCTGAGGTACTTTTGAAGTTTTAAAGAATTATTACTTCCATGAGTTATGGTAGTTGTGTTCAAGTGGTTGAAGTTGTGTTCAACTTTTTTATGAAGTTGTGTGGGTACCCACTGTACTGAAGGATGCTATAGAGAAGATATCTTTCAAGATCTTTTCAGATGCTGGGTGTTTACATTTATTTGGATAGTTCTTATTCAGGCTTTTTGCAAGCAGCTGTTGATCTAGGAACACAGCACTTAGTTTGTAGATGCAGTTTTTTGATTTGCTATAATTTGAAATCAGAATCAGAATTTATTGGCCAAGTGTGTCTGGACACACAAGGAATTTGTCTCCTGTGTACATGCTCAATACCTACATACATACAATAAGCAAGCTGTGAAATCCTTCACTCCTTCCTCTGATGCAGTTATTTTTGCAAGGTTTGTCTCAAAAAGTATGCCCTATGCTGAAATTATTATTAGAAAATTCTCCAGAGCAATAGAATATCATTCAAACCAATTCTCCCTGTCTGTCTGTTTAGAAATGTATACGTCATACAGTCCTTTAATTGCAACATATTGTTTATAACATGCCGTAAAGAACAAGCATGAAACAGAAT
Organism: Pareas carinatus; assembly: GCA_032468095.1. Classification (NCBI taxonomy): domain Eukaryota; kingdom Metazoa; phylum Chordata; class Lepidosauria; order Squamata; family Pareidae; genus Pareas; species Pareas carinatus. The sequence goes on along the minus strand of JANHFO010004784.1, from coordinate 438,149 downwards.
GAATATAGAATACGAAAGCTAAATAAAAAGAATTTAAAAAGCCGGATAAATTTTTTGAACCATTCTTCAACTGTGGTTAAGCACCCCAGGAACAATTTAAACCATGACAGCAACTCAAACCTTCTAAATTGTACAGGAGTTTGGTGACTTCACTCCAGATTCATGCAAAAACACAAAGTTGGTGAAATCCCAAGCAGGTCAGATGAAAGTCATCTGCACCGGAAGAATATGTTCCATGAGCCCCTGGAATTTTTTTTGTTATTTAGACAGGAAAAATGGTAGCCAGTTATTTAAATATCAGAATCAGAATCAGAATTTACTGACCAATTGTATCTGGACACACATGGAAATTGTCTTTGGTGTACATGCTCTATACCTACCTTCATAAAATAAACGAACTGTGATTGCAATCATAAGATACATTCATAATCATAAAGTACATTTATCTTGTACATATAACCATAAAATGCATTCATAATCGTAAAGTATATAATCATAAGGTACATTATAATCATAAAGTGCATTCGTCTTGTCATGTACATATAGGTTGCAATCAACAAACTGTGATCTTAGTCATGAATACAATCACAATCATAAAGTACATTCATCATGTCATCATGTTATAGAGTACAATTATCATGTCACAAAACACATTTTGTCATGTCACAAAGCACCTTCCATGTGATACATTTTTGTGATATAGTACATTTTTGTGATAGGTTTAGAACAGTTGTAGGATACTAATAATCATTCTACAAGTCAAAATAGTGGTACTAAATGAATAAGTATTTTATATTGTAAGATCCAAGCAACAGGTTAATTGTCATACAATTAAGAGAATAGGCAATAGGTAATAGGAAAGATGAGAAGGGTAATAATGATATATTCCTACTAGATAATTTAACAGTATTGTGTAAGTTAGCTATCTAGCAGGTTGGTGACACGGGGGAAGAAACTATCCTTGTGTCTAGTTGTTTTAGCTTGTAATGTCCTATAGCAGTGTCAATCACAATGGCAAAAATGACAAATGCAGCATTTTACCAATACAACATAAGCACTAAACAGGAGTCCTGTTGGTGCATGCATATAGGTGCAGAGGTTGGGTTACAACTGTGCAAGATGACTTTGGTCATGTGATTGAAAATGGCAGATTCTGTAGACACTCTGATACTCCAGTAACAGGATTCACATCATTTAGAGCAGGGGTGGGGAATGATGGCCCTTTTATGACTTGTGGACTTCAACTCCCAGAATTCCTGAGCCAGCCATCATTCCCCAACTCCGGTTTAGAGCCATGGTTGAACAAGGAACAATAGGCTACGTTTACCTAACACGTTAAGCCAGAGACCTTCTATTTATCTATATACTACTAAAACTCTGATTCTGGTACCTTTAACTGGGTGAAACGGTGCATCCTAGGTCCACAATTGTGGAACCAAGTTATCTCAAATGGACTAACTTACAGAATGCATCCAAAATCCGCGACCCATGACTGCCACGGAATTGAGATTTGGTGAATCTTATAAAACACTTGATCATAAAGCATTTTATTGCATAATACAAAACATCAGAAAACCTTTCCTGTGCTGATGTTTGTGCTATACAGTTCAACATGAGCTATGTTTGTATGTATGATCTCAATATAAAATACAACACCCATCTAGCAGTTTGAAACCATTCAAATTCGCGTAGATTAATAGGTACCACTTCGAAGGGAAGATAACAGCGTTCCATGTGCCTTGACATATATCTATTCTGGCCACATGACCACGGAAATTGTCTTTGGACAGTGCTGATTCCCTCAGCCAAGAAATGGAGATGAGCACGATGCTTTCTAGGGTCAGATACAACACGACCGGGAAACCTTTATTATGTTTTTTAAGAAATGAAGACAATAGTAAAAAGATAAAGAAAATGATTAGAGGAGATAGAATGAGGGAGTGGGGAAAGAAAAAAGAAACAAAAAGCAGTGACTTCTGACTTCTTTTTTGGGTACAATAATATGCATAATGAAGTTACAATGCCAACTTTTTAGCTATACCAAATAGCAACTGCTAGTCATTTCTATAGCAATAACCCACTTGATTGTCAAAACTCAAAGTCAAAATTTTATTTTATTTTTCTTCTTTCCCACAAAAAGTCCAGAAATGGTTTCCAAGTAACCACAGAACTATTTACATTCGTGTCCCTAATTAGCGCAGTCAACTTTGCCATCTCCGCCTGTTCCATCATCCATTCCTCCATTGAGGGAGTTAAAAGTTCTTTCCATTTCTGGGCATATAAAATTCTTGCAGCCCTCAAAATTTTCCCAATTTCTTTATCTAATAGTCCTAAAAGAAAAAGTTACACTATAGGTCAGTTTTTTAATTTTTTTCATAAACGAAACCAGGGACCGGTGCCTAATATTTCTTTGCCTTGTCACATGTTTATGGCATGTGATAAAAAGTACCCTCTTTAACATGAGCTACAGTACTTTCAAAAGCAGATATATTTCTGAATTTCTCCAAGGATTTTTAGTAACTTTTCTAGTGCATTAGAAGCTTAGCCAGTCAACAATCTGGTAAGGAATCTGGTGGTAAAGGATGACATAACATGATGAAGCTCAGCAACACAGGTGCACTTAACAGCCGTTTGTGGCAACACACAATTGTGTGACTGCATTTTGCAGAAAAAATAATTGCTACAAAACTCCCCTCCATTGAAGACCTGCACGCTGAATGAGCCAAAAAGAGAGTGTAAAAATAATTATGGACTCCTCACACCCTGGACATAATCTGTTTCAACTTCTTCCCTTCGGACGCTGCTACAGGGCATGGCAAACGAAAACAACCAGACACAAGGATAGTTTCTTCCCCCCATGCCATCAACCTACAATGGCACTGAAAAAAGGATCATGACCATTTTCCACACTTACAACCGTTCAGCAGCATCCCCATGATCAAAATTCAGATGCTTTGCAACTGATTCATATTTACGACCATTGCTGTGTTCTAGGTCATGTGATCATTTTTGGCGATCTTCTGACAAGGAAAGTCAATGGGGAAGCCCGATTCGCTTAACAACCGTGTTGCTAACTTAACGACTGTGGTGATTCACTTAACAACGGTGTCAAGGAAGGTCATAAACTGGGGCAAAATTAACCTAACAAGCATCTTGCTTGTCAACAGAAATTTTGGGCTCAGTTATGATCATACGTCAAGGAGTACCGGTAGCACTGCTCAGCTGTTCTGCTCTTCTTTTTCAATTCCTTTCTCTCTTCAGGCCAACAAACTGAAAACACGCACTCAACACAACACCCTCAATCCTGTGTGGAACGAGGTCCTCATCTACAACGGGATAACGGCGGAGGACATGGCTCGGAAAACGCTGCGGTGAGATAAAACCCACCCCTTGGTTCAAATCCCATGCCACAGAATTGGAATTTTTTAGAATTTGGAATTAGAATTTATACGCCAAGTGTGTCCAGACACGCGAGGAATTTGTATCCGGTGTACATGTTCTATACTTACATACAGGCTATAATTGACAAACTGTGATTACAATCATAAGATACATTCCTCATCATAAAGTACATTCATCGTGTCATCATGTTATCGAGTACAATCATCATGTCACAAAACATTTCATCATATCACATGTCAAAACATCTGTGGCAAAACATGTCACAAAATACATTCATCATGGCATGCTATTCTTTTTTGTATATATACGTTTGGGACAGTCTATGCTTGAACAGTCATAGAATACTAATAATCCATTTACAAGCCAAACTAGGATACTAAATGACACAACTATTATATATTTTAAGATGTAAGCAACAAGTTGATTGTCATACAAATAAGAGAATAGTTAATGGGTGACATCCGCATTTCCCCTTTCCTGTGCTCTCTTCCCTCAACGCAATTCTCCATTCTTCCTTTCTGCTTCTGCCTCTCAGAATCACTGTCTGTGATGAGGATAAACTGACCCACAACGAGTTCATTGGGGAGACTCGGGTGCCGCTGAGACGCCTGCGCCCTGGCCAAAAGAGACACTTCAACCTTTGCTTAGAACGGCAACAACCGGTGAGAGCTAAGTCAAAGAAGGTTGTATAATAGACTTGGTGATTATCTGCATTTGATTCATTAGTAAGGCTTAGAAATTCAAATACACCTTTAGTTACTTCTTTGCTGGTTACTTCCCCCTTCTTAAGAATCCTGCCTTTCTGTAGAACTTGTATGAGAGTTCCCCCTGCCCCCTGCCCACCCCCCCAAATCCAAATTTCCTACCTTTACCCGCATTTCATAACTACTTCTACTTTTTCAAGAGTTGGAATGACTGAATATGTCTAGTAGAAGAATGCAAAGACAAGAAGAGACTTGCACACAACAATTTATGAGCCGATTTATTCCATAAATGAATATCTCTGCTTGGTCCAAAGTCAAAAACTGTTGAGTTGTGAGAAAGGATAAGTCAGGATTTTACTCTTTGGGGGACAAATCTCCTCAACCCTGGCCAATGGCTAAAGAAAAATAGGCAAGCAACCCAAAATATGTACAGTTCCCTATCATAGGCAGAAGTGTCGTTCTGCAAAACATCATCCCATATCAGAACTAGGACATCTGCGTTATAGACTCAGTGCCACTCATAGAATTCAGCTTTCTTAGGAGCAAATTAATGTAGGTTAATTTTTCTACCACCACCGAGAGCCACTTATACAAAATACACATTGGTTCTGATGGGCCTACCATTAGATTTCTTCGCCAATCTGTTCCTTCCTCGCTCCCTCCTCCACGGGGCCTTTGCACCCCTTGACTTTGCTGGGGCCCTTGTTTAAACATTGGCTAAATTCTCTCCTATCACAACAGCTGGCATCCCCTTCTTCCATGACTGCCGCCCTGCGTGGAATCTCCTGCTATCTGAGAGAGGTGAGGGTTTTTCTCCCATCTTACTCCCGCCCCAAGAGACGGCACCTGAAATTCCTCAGCAGAAGGTTATGTCGGGAATGGACCACCTACGCCCTGCCAAGGGCACTTGCCCCATTGGGGGAACCTACCTGCTGAGTAGCAGGTCTGGACCAGACCCCCAAATAGAGCCACCCCACTCTATTTCCTCCCCTTCTCCTTCCCCTGCCAACCTGCAGAGAAACAGCTCATCCATGCAAGCGATCCGAGCATGTCACTTGCTCAAGAGTTCCTCCCAGGCTCTCCAGTCACCCAAGTACTCGATGTGATGGCCCTCCCCCAATTACCCCTCTCAACCCCCTTCCCTAGCAGGCTCTCCCCCAACATGAAGCCAGGTTGAGGGCGGGAGGTGGAGAGTCTATGGCAACTCAGCATGGCCACTCATCCCAGCCAACTCATCACAGTCATCTCGCCGCAGCCAACTCACTGCGCCCAACTTGCCATGGCCAACTCACCGCAGAACAACTCACTGTGGGACAATAGTTACACGAATACTGAAGAAACAGACAAATAGGATCATTAAAGAAAGGATGCCCAAGGAGCGATAAAATAGTTAAAATATTTTTTTAAATTTTAAATAATGAAATTGAATTGTTGAATTGTCCCGCGGTGTGTTGTCCCGCTGTGAGTTAACCATGGCTAAATTCCCGTGGCAGGTTGACCATGACGAGTTGTCCCATTCTGGGAGGTGGCCGTCCCTGACAAGGCAATAGGCTAGAGAGAGGTTAGGAAGAGACTGTCTTTGTAGCAGGAATTGGCAAAAGAAAGCCCACTGTTGAGATGACATCCCAGGTCCAGTTTTCCAAATCTGTTGCCTTCCAGCTGTGGGAGAACTATAGTTCCCAGGAAGCATCAGTGTTGACTCTGCTGGCTGGAATATTTCTTAGATGGACATCCCACCTGTTTTCGTTCAGGATTTCAAGGGGTGTATGCAGAATGCCCCTGTCCAGTTTTCCCCTTCCCTCCAATAAAACTTTGGGGTACTTCGCGGCTTCTATAGCTGAGGTGAAATCTGGGTCTCCCTGCTCTTAGCCTAAGACCTTAACCATACATCACCCTGGCATGTAGTTGGAGGACTCTAAGATGGGGAAGGCTGTCCTGGGCTCAAGGAAGTCAAAGGCCCAAGGCTGAATGCAAGGCCTTCTAAACGTTTCACCTGGGTCTCAAAATGTCCAATGCCTACGAAGGCCTAGTTCACACAACCAGCTAAGCCAGGGGTCAGCGAATTTTTGCAAGCAGTAGACACCACCCAAATTGTTATTTTTTTAAATAAAAAGAACTGTAATCAATTAAATGGAATTTATTGATGGAGTTTATCTTTTACCATTCCGCTCATCTTGAAGGTTACGGTGTCTGTGGGACCCCTGCCGTAACCCACCCGATGCTTTACTTGGTTTGTGAACTCAACTGTGGTGCTTCATAAGCCACGGCTCATGCCTAGCATTTGATGCAAAGCTAGGCCATGGTGGCTTATTCAGCGAGGCATGGTTAAAAAAACCAAAACAACAACAACAACAACAGCGATGCGTGAACCCAGTTGCAAAAGTTTGTTTGGGAAGGCCGGAGGGTGGGCATTTGACACAAAAGCATTCAATAGCCTTTCCTTTCCCCCCACTGCATAGTTGGAACCCCCAGCTGGCTGGGCCCTGGAAGAAAGGGGTCGCATCCTGCTCGCCCTCACATACATCTCCGAACGTCACGGATTACTGGTGTCCATTCTCCGCTGCGCCCACTTAGCTGCTATGGATGTATGCGGCTACTCGGACCCTTATGTAAAAACGTGAGAAATGCGCACATAAAAAAGGGAAGAGAGGGGGTTACGATCCTCGGTTAAGATCAGCCATGCTTAAGGATGGTTGTGGGAGCGGGGAGACGTCTACAGCCGAGTCTCGGGGGAGGGAAGGAAGAGATGTAATTTAGTCTCTCCCGCATCTGCTAGGGACGTGAAAGCCCTGGGCTCAAGAGGGACTCGCTTCTTCAGCCTGCAGTCGATCAAGAGACCATGTGTAATGCTCCCATTTAGGAAAGCTTTTAGGGACTTGCTTTAATAACCGTGGAATTAATGTTCGGAAGATGTCCCATTTGCTGTAGTCATTTCACATTTTCTCTCGGTGCTTTGGATTTATGACTTCTTGTTGAGTTTTTATGGCGGCGCTTTAGCGCTTACACAGGCTGGTTGTTTTCCTGAGAAGGAGGACAACTGCCTTTATGTACAGACTTAAATCTCCCATTCCCCCGTTCCTTCTTCTTCTCTCTTCCGGCAGCTACCTGAAGCCCGACGAAGAGAAAAAATCAAAGCATAAAACAACTGTGAAAAAGAAAACACTAAACCCAGAGTACAATGAGGTAAGCGGAGGAGAGCCAGGGAAGGCACTACGTGATTGGGGGGAAGGGGTAATGCATGAAAAGGAGGGGGGGTTGATCCTACACACTCCTAACTTTTAATACTTATCTGCCCCATTGCAGGATTTTTTCTATGAGATTGAACAGTCAGATCTTGGTCATAAATCCTTGGAAATCACCGTTTGGGATTACGATATTGGGAAATCAAATGACTTCATTGGTGAGAAGATGGAAGAAAATCACCCAGTTTCGGGGAAGGGTTGTGTAGTCTAGGAGACGCTGGGTGTATTGATCTGGATTGAAAGCCTGGGGCTTAATTCTGCAAGGATGCGTGGGGTCCTTGGTGCTCTCTGAGCTTGGCTGCTTTCTTGCAAACGTTTCATTATCCAAACTAGGTAACATCAGTGATGCTATCTGATGCTGTTGATGATGGGTAGCACTGATGATGATACCTAGTTGGGTAATGAAACGCCTACAAGAAAGCAACCAAGTTCAGAGAGCACCAAGGCCCCCTCATTTCAACTCTGTCAAAGTATGTCTTACTGTGGAAATCTTGGTGCTCTCTGAGTTTGATTGCTTGCAAACATTTCATTACCCAACTAGGTATCATCTAATGCACATGTGTCGAACACAAGGCCCGCGGGCTGGATACGGCCTGTGGTCTGCTTGGATCCGGCCCGCAGGGCTGCCCTGGAGGCAAGCAAAGTGCTCCCTGAAGTGGCGGTGGTGCACGTAGGGGGCTGGTGACCGTGGGGGGAGGGAGGCGGGAGGCAACAGGCACGATGGGGGGTCGGTGATGACTGCAGGAGGGCCAGGAGGCGTCATCGGAGGCCACAGGAAGACCATGGAGGACCAAAAAGGCATCGTTGGAGCCTGCAGGAGGCCCGTGAGGGGGCCTCGGGGCGTCAGTGACAGGCGCAGGGGTGTCGCAGGAGGCATGTGGGGGTTCTGGGGCCAACGGCGATGACTGTGGGGGGCCGTTTGAAGCCGCAGGGGTTCAGCACTGCCTGTGGGTGACCCCCGGGGGTGTGTGTGGAGGGTGGTCCACAGCGGCCGTGGCAGCACTTGTAGTGGCGCTCAATGAACTTGAGCTTGACACCCCTGATCTAACATTATCTGGTTGGGTAAAACATCATCTGATGATGTTACCTAGTTGGATAATGACACATCTGCAAGCAACCAACCAAGCTCATGGGTCACCAAGAACTCCACAGCTCCACCTTGAGCTGCAAATATTCTTTTCTATTGGATGTTTCGCTACCAACAACAGTTAACCAGAGACTGCATTTGCAGGTTTATCCACAATCTCTCGAGAGAATTTGAGGGGAAGATTTCCAAAGTTCATAGCCTCCTCCGTTCTGTACAAACATCTTTAATCTATTGAATGGGGTGGGGTGGACTGCAGTGTTCCTGAGATCCTGCCCAGCGACAGGACTAGGAAAAAGTCAATTTCATAACCAGCAGCTCGGAAACTGCAAGAACCTCTTGTCTCATTTCAGGTGGGGTGACCCTGGGATTAGGGGCCAGTGGGGAGTGCCGGCAACACTGGCTCTCCTGCCTCCAGACCTCTGACTGCCGCCTGGAACATTGGCACACCCTCACCAACGAGCTCCCAGAATCCTCCACTTTTGGCCCTTGAGGACCCCGTGACCCCCGTAGAACTGCACCCTTCTATCTTGCCTGCCTGCCAAAAACCAACTGGAGGGGCCCAGCACCCAGAGGCCCCTCTTTTGCACGAGAACGTTTGCACGTTTCAAAACTATTTGTTGTTGGGGACCATTTATGCTATGCTCTAGGGAGGCACTTACTGTAGATGGAAGGCCACCTGTGGGGAATTGGGGTCTGACACAGAAGGGCTGGGAAGCCGAGAAGAGCAGGAGGCATTTGACGGGCAGTCCTTGGAATTATTACGTGTCCCAAGAGATTATCAGATGGGTGGAGTCAAAAATAATCCTCCTGCTCACTCTCTCTCTCTCTCTCCTT
>JANHFO010004784.1:377554-389468 GCA_032468095.1 Pareas carinatus | reverse complement strand
AAGAAGAGAAGAGGGAAGGAAAGGAAGAGAGGAGGGAAGTAGAGAGGAGAGGAGTGGAAGAGGGGAGGGGAGGGGAGGGAAGAGGAGACAGATGAGAGGGGAGAGGAAGAGAGGAGGGCAGGGGAGGGGAGAGGAGAGGATGTAAGGACTACCTTTTCCCATCTGACAGAAGAGAATATTTGTAGTTCAGGATTGAACCGTGGGGCCTTTGGAACTCTCTGTGCTTGGTTGTTTTCTTGCAGACATTTCATTACCAAACTAGGTATCATCACCAGCGTACCGTCCTGTCTCTCCTCACCAAAATTTCACTTCTGTTTTTCCACTTGGCTACTTTGTGTGAGGAGTTCGTCTCTACACGCAACTCTTACAACCAAGCTGTTAGAAAGGACCAATTGCTCTGCTCAGAAACCCCAAATTAAATGACCCCCCCAACTAACAGCCAGATGTATGATTACAAGAATACTGCTATAACACGCACACACAAAAACTATACGGTGTATTTAAATTTTACACTGTCCTCTGGAAGGGCATTTAACAAAAGGACTGTCCCTTTTCTTCTTCAATCCACTGCTGCTAAAATTACAGCTAGGCAAAAATATCCACTGGGTTTTATTAAGCTGCATTTGAACTCTTTCCTTTTCCATCTTTCGTTTCTGATCTGAAACAAATGCATCGGACAACATTTCCCATCCACTCCTATCCCAAGCAGCTTCTGGAAGTCTTTCTGAAGATGGCTGAACTTCACAGGATGAGTCATCAGGCATCAATTTACATCAATTTTCTTTCTCTCCCTCCCGCCCCCTCTTCTCTCTCCCAATTTACCCCAAACATATTACAACCTTTTCAGTTAACCCCAAGCATACTTTTCTCATACCCTTATAGCGCACCAGGAACCCCTGGCTGAGACCGAAAAGGGGGTCACCGGGGTCTGACTGGAACTGCAGGGTGACTGCTGGGCCTGAAGAGTAAATGCTGAACCGAGGATGGGGGCCCAGATACTGGCCCAGGATCCGGGCAGTCAAGTCCCCTCCGTCGAAAACCGTCAACACATCAGACTTGCGGATGTTGAGGCTAGCGGGGGAATTGGGGGTGAGGGGGAAGGAGAAGGCAAAGAGAAAAGAGTGTTGAAAGACAAAAAGAGAAGCGAAGGGTTCCACAGTCCATTTCTGTTATTTCATGCGTCCAAACTGAAGGGCAAGTGAGTGCAGAGACACACAAATGGATGGGAAGACAAGCATGGTTTTTCTTCAGGCAGTAAGTAAAACTGGAACCTCTAAAAGAAAGAAAGGGTTAATATAGAGGTCAAGCTGAGTCCAATCAAGATGATTCTGAATTAATTCTTTGGGTCTAGAGTAGAGGTCTCCAACCTTGGTCCCTTTAAGGCCTGTGGGCTTCAAATCCCAAAATTTCCCTCAAAGGAACCAAGGTTGGAGACCTCTGGTCTAGAGGAATCCCCCGGGGGGCTGGGGGGGGACACGGATGTAAATAATGTTAAAAGGGTAGGTGCAATTGGCTTGTTGAAGTCCTTCCCTCTGCTTTTTTTTACATGTGTGTGATATACTTTAAAAAGGAGTGATTTCAATTGCCTGTCAAGTCCTCCGTTCTGCCACTGTGGTGGAATACAGACTGGAGTCCCAGAAGGGAGGGGCTGCCTCCCCGAGGGCAAAGAGGCAACACTGCTGGGAATGTCTGGTAACCAGGAAGAAGGCACAGACAGACCCTCCCTAGTGGTTCACAGAGTATATCTATAATTATGCAGATAGTTGCTTTAGTTTGGCAAGATTCTGTCTGTAGGTGAACATGGAGGTAATTTCATGTGCTGTTCTTCACACACACACACTCAACATGGATGCCTGCTATTTTGACCTCACATATGAATCTTTATTTTCAGGCTTCAAGATTCCCTATTTCAATTGCTGTATGAATTTTAATAAGTGGATTCTTTAAAGCAACAGCATCTTTTTTCAGGCATAGATAATCTAAGGTTCAATGCAACTTGTAAGAGCAGTTTCATGAACCATATCTTTGGAAGTGCATTTTCATAATCTCACTTTATTGAGAACATGGTGGAGAATCATACTCAGAGCATCTAAGGGGAATTGGATCAACTGGATCTTTTCCAGTCTGGGCTCAGACCCAATTTGGACAGAAAGAGCATTGGTCACCCTGGTGGACAATCTTCACCGGGACGGCAGAGTGCCCCTCCTAGTCCTATTAGAATTCTCATTGACATTAACTGCCATCAACCATGGCATCTTCTCAACCACCTGAAGGGTTAGGGTGCTGCTTTGCTGTGGTTTTCCTCCAATCTGAATAGATAGTTCTAGTCAGTAGTTATGTGGGAAGCACCATTAAGCCTATAGTCACCGCAGTGATATTAGAGAAATCTGAATCAGTGTATGCAGCCATACGGGACTGCATGGGGAGAGACAACCTCAGACTAAACCCTACTCCAACACCAACTCTGTACAGTGTGGTATGCTGGTTTGACAGCCACGGATAGAAAGATTTTACAGAGGGTGATGAGCACAGCACAAAATATCGTGGGCTGTCCCCTGAGACCACTGGATGACATCGCTAGGGCCCGTGGCCTCAGAAGAGTGAGGAAAATCCTCAGGGACGACTCACACTGCGGTCAGCCTTTCTTTACTCCCCCACCATCGGGCAGGAGATACAGAAGCACAGGCAGCCTCACAAACAGGCTGAAGAACAGTTTTTAACCCATGGGCTGTCAGACTCCTGAATGAAAAACAATAACATAACAATGTGGAGTCTGCATGTGTTTGGAGGGGGAAGTGCACAAAGGGAGACTCAGCCAATCTCATTGTATACATGTTGTACTATGACAATAAAGGTTTCATTTCATTACTAAGAGGTGCTCTTCATCTTGGCTTTTTGGAAACCTCAGCTCTGCTGGTTGTTTTAGATAGGATTGTGTTCCCTCCTATAGAAGAGATCCTTGGGGATCCTTTTGGATTCAAAGCTCTGCCTGAATATCTTCAGCTGGTGTACCAATTAGGTCCCTACTTGGACAAGGAGGCCTTAGCTACAGCAACCTCCTGTCACCTGACCAGATTACTATAATGCTTTTGAAAACAACGTAGAAGCTGTGTTGTGAAGTGGGTGGTAGGAAAGAGGCAGGAGTCAGAATGTGGCTTCAGCTCTTTATTGCGACAGATAGAACAGTAAAAGGCTGCCAGCTGGCTTCCCCTTTTATACATTTGATTAGCGTAAGCCAGCCAATTAGCAACAAGGGATTTTCCCGCTTTGCCAGGGGCGGGGAGAAGTGCGGACTGGAGGGAAAGCCTCTGTTTACTCCATAACACCCCTCCCCTCCTGATTGGCTCCTACATGGCTGACGAAGTCCTGGAAGCAGGCAGGACATTTGTGGCTCCTACTGGACCTGTGCGGTTCAGTTGGAGCCTAGGTATCGACTAGGGTGGCAGTCTGGGAACTAGCCCCTGCGGGGCTCCTCCTGTGGCTGTGGGCAGCAGCCTCTGGAAAGTTCCAGGTGCGACTGCTGCCCCGGGACACCACTAATCGCCGCAGAGGCTTCATGGGCCCTCTTCGTCCTCAGGTAAGTGTCCTGTTCCCCTCGGGTTCGCTATGGCTGTGTGTAGGAGAGGGTTGGAGTTGATTTCATTTTCCCTTGGTTCCCCCTCTATGTGTGCACATGGCTGGTCTATGTGCCTGCGCCATGTTTTTCCTCCAGCCATTTTCACAGTATAAGATTTCGAACGGTTACCTCATCCATTACCCCCTCAACCCATTTTGGTTCCTCAGCAAAGTTTATCGCATATACCCTTTCCCCCAGTTTAAACTTGTGGCCTGTGCCACTGTGGTTTGTTGTGTTATCTTTTGTCCTGGGTTGGTAAGTGGGGTGTAGTCTATCTAAGATTGACCGCGGTCTCCTCCCCATAAGTAATTTCACGGGGCAGCGGCCGGTAGCTTTGTTTGGTGTCAGGTGTTGCCACATTAGAAACCGGTTTATTTTGCCTTGCCAGTCTTAAACGGGCTTAAACGGACTAGCACTTCTTTAGCAGATCGGACTGCGTGTTCGGCTTGGCCATTTGCAGTTGGGTGGAACGGTGCTGTGAGGGAATGTCTGATTCCGCTGTCTGCTAGGAACCCTTTGAATTAGATGGCTGTGAATTGGGGTCCATTATCGGATACAATAATGTCAGGTAAACCATGGATGGTAAATAATTGTCCCAGGACCCGTATTGTGGCCTGTGTGGTTAGTGTGTTCATGGTGATGATTTTGAGCCACTTCAAGTATGCATCTACCACTATTAAAAATGTGTGTCCCTGGAACAGTCCTGCGAAGTCGTTGTGCAGGGGTCCCCAAGGGTTTTGGGGTTTCTCCCTTTCTCCCATGGTATGCCTGGGGATGGGGGCTGGTTGGGATTCTTGGCAGGGTTTGCATGTACCCACCCAGGCTTGGATATCTTCGCCCATGTGTGGCCACCACACATAGCTTTATGCTAGTGCCTTCATGTGCACTATTCCTGAGTGTCCCCCATGCAGTGCCCTTAGTACTTTTTCCCTTAATATTTTGCCGATTACCACCCTGTTCCCCCACAGTAAGCATCCCCCTTGCTCCATGAGCTCATGTTGATTCATTGCAAAGGGTTTGAACTCCTCCTCTCTCTGTGTTCGTCAGCCACTCCCTCCAGACCCAGTTCATCACTGTGTGCATTGTTTTGTCTTTAGAGGTGTGTTGGGCTGCCTCCTGGGAGGTTACCAGACTCGAGTCCATACAGTCCAGGAGCAGCATGGGTTGGTCAGGGGCCAGGCCATTGGTTGGAGTTGGCAGGGGGCATCTGCTGAGGGTGTCTGCATTGCCTATGGTTTGGCCTGGGCGGTGGGACAGCTTGTAGTCATAAGTGGCCAAGAAGATTGCCCATCTAATAAACCTTGGTGATAGGATGACTAGTGTGGGCCTGTCTCCTGCAAGGAGGCCTAGTAGGGGCTTATGGTCTGTGACCATCTCAAATTTTCTGCCAAATACATACTCACAGACACCACTAGGGTGAGAGCTTCTCAGTCTAGCTGACTGTAATTCCTCTCTGCTGGTATTAGTGTGTGAGAGTAAAATGCTATGAGGACTTCTGTTCCATTAGGCATTTAGTGGCTTAGTATAGCTCCTATGCCATAGGGTGAGGCGTCTGCCGTTAAAGTGATGGGCAGGGTTGTATTGTAGCGCACGAGGAAGGATTCCTCTGTTAAGAGGGTTTTAACTCCTTTGAACGCCTCTGCTTCCTGCTTGCCCCATTCCCATGGTTTGTTTTTCGCTAGCAATTTATGCAGGAGATCTGTTACCGTGGCTTTTCCTTTAAGGAAATTGCCGTAAAAATGTAGGAGGCCCAGGAAAGCCTACAGCTTCATTTTATTGTAGGGTATTCTGAATTGCCTTAATTTTATTGTGCATGGGGTGGATTCCTCGGCCATCGATTCGATAGCTTAGAAATTCCACCTCCTTTACGTTTTTGTGGCACTTCTCTTTTTTAACCCTGAGCCCTTCCTCTCTAAATTTGGTGAGGACTTGGTTTAACCTCAGTTGTAGTTGCGTGTTATTGAAACATCATCAAAGTATGATGTCAGCCCAGGATGTCGCAGAGCATTTTCTCCATCATGCTCTGGAATATCTCGGGGGCCACGCAAATGCCAAATTGTAACCTATTACATTTAAAGGCCCCGCGGTGGTTTATGATTGTTTTTAGCCTCAGTAGTGACGCCATCTACTGGCAACTGCTGGTAGGCTTGCGCTAGGTGCAATTTAGCTAATATTGTCACAGGTCCCAGAGCGTGCAGTAGATGCTGCATGATTGGCACGGGATAGGCGCTCTGCTATAGTGCCTTATTGAGTGTACATTTGCAATCAGCGCATATTCACACTGATCCATCTGGCTTAAACGGGGGTTACTATTGGTGTCTCCCACTTTGCGTGGTCGATGGGCTCTAGGATCCTTTGCTTAATTAATTTGTCTAATTCCCTATCGATGGCCGGCTTATTTGGCAAATGGAACTCTACGGGGTTTGAGTCTAATATGAGTTATGGCGGGGTCTGGATTAAAGGAAATTGGGGTCCCCTAGTACATGCCCAGGTCCAGCCCAAAAATGTCCTTGAATTCTTCGATCAGCTTGTCCAGATTCAATGTTCTGTTCGCTTTCACTTCCTTTAGTCTGGTGAGGCTCAGCCCGAGGGCCTGGAACCAGTCCAACCCTAGACAATCTGGTAGACCCTGCTGTACGATCAGGATCGGCAATTCTCCTTTCAATTCCTCCGATTCCACCGAAATGGATGTTTGGCCTAGGACGTGGATGGTATTCCCTTGATAGTCCGTCAGCCTTGCATTAGTTCTCCATAGCTCTTGTTGCCGGAATGTTGGGATGAGGGTCTTCAGGGTCTTTCAAGAGAGTATTGAGACAGATGACCCGGAGTCTACCTTGAGAAGGCAGGGTTGGTCCACGACGGTCGTCTCCGTCTTCACTTTGTTGCTTTTGGGGGCGTTTGCCATGGCTATTCAAATTTGGTAGGCTCCGGATGGTCGGTGGGTCTGTTGCCGTTGTCTGTTGTCCCGGGGTTATGGTAGTGTCCTTGTTCTCGTGGGTGGCTCCGCCTTTGCAGGATTGGCACGGTTGTCATGGTTCTGGTCTCTCTCAGGATTGTCTGTGGTGTTGAGTTGCCTGCAGCCAGTCAGCTGAGGATTCTTCTGCTCTGCATACTTTTTCTATGTGTCCCTCTTGTTGCACTTCCAGCATCTTGCATCTTTGAATCTACATGCCACTCTCATGTGGGGGCCTCCACATCCAGCACACGTCCCTCTGCCATGTGGTCTCAGCGGTCCGGTTCTATAGATCTCCCAATCCTTGCCATCTTGGTTGTCCGGCTCGTCGGCAAACTCAGTTTGCTAGGTCGATGGGAGGCTGCTTGTGTATGTGCCTGGCGCTAAGTTCTGAATTGAGGTTCCTGCATTGGCGGAGTTTTTCGCTGCTCTTGATTCTTTTATTGCTTGCTCTAAGGTCAAGTTGTCATCAAATGCTAGGAATCGTCTTTGTCTCAGAGACCGAATATAAATTGTTTGATTATGCAGTCGTCAATGTTGGGGAATTTGCAGTGCGCTGCTGCTCTTTGATGGGCCACCATGAATCTGTTGACTGTTTCTCCTTCCCGCTGTACTCTTTTCCGCAGCTTGTAGCGCTTTATATATTTGGATCGTTTTGCTGCAGCTCCCTCCATGGTATGGAAAGGGCCGGTTCCGGTCCTGCGATTGCCTTGGCTACTTCAAATACCTCAGTACTGCTGTGGTTGAGAAATAGGGTTCTTAGTCGCACATCTGAAAGGTCCGTGAGGTCGTTGCACATTAGAAAACAATCGAACCTTTCCATGAAGTTGTCCCAGGTTTCTGTGTCTGGATTGAAGAGGGTGGGCACAAGGCATGGGGTGGTCATCTTTGCGTTTTGGCTCATTTTCAAATTTGGTGCCTTGATCTGTTCCTCAGTGGCCAACTCTTTATTCTGGTCACTCTCGGTCATCGATTACTCTTGGCTGGTGAGTAATTGGCTGTCAGCTGGTTTTCTCTTTCTTTTTCATCTCGAGTTTCGGGATTCGCTTGCTTTCGTCAGAATGCCAGCTGCCCTCATCGGAGTGTCTTGGCTGCATTTCCTTTGCTTGCCTGTTCCCGCTCTATGCCTGTTTTCCTGTGATCGACCGCCTGGTCGCCAGTGTTGTGGAGTGGGTGGTAGGCAAGAGTCAGGAGTCCGGATGTGGCTTCAGCTCTTTATTGGTACAGATAAAACAACAGTAAAAGGCTGCCAGCTGGCTTCCCCTTTTATACATTTGACTGGGGTAAGCCAGTCAATCAGCGATAAAGGTTTTTTCCGCTTTGCCAGGGGCGGGGAGAAGTGCGGACTAGAGGGAAAACCTCTGTTTACTCCATAACAAGCTGCAAGTGGTACAGAAGATAGCAACCAGACTTCTGACATGGGAAAATCATCACAGCTGATCAAACGCAATTGCACCAATCCTATGGCTGCTAAACCCATTCAAAGTGCGCGTAATTGCAGGTAGCCTTCAACTTACAATCATTTGCTTAGGGACCGTTCAAAGTTACAGCGGCACTGAAAAAGTGACTTACCATCAATACTCACACATAGAACCGCTGCAGCATCCCTGCAGTCACGTGGTAAAAAATTCAGGTCCTTTGCCACTGGCATGTGTTTACAATGGCTGCAGCTAACTAGGTCACATGATCGTCATTCATGGCCTTCCCAGCCAGCAAAGTCAATGGGGGGAAACCAGACTTGCTTAATGACCATGGGGTCACTTAACTGAGTGACTTACTTTAAAAAAAACACAACAAAAAGGGTCGTAAAATTGGGCACGACTCACTTAACAACTGCTCTGCTTAGCAACGGGAATTCTGGTCCCAATTGTGGTC
Source organism: Pareas carinatus (assembly GCA_032468095.1). NCBI lineage: Eukaryota > Metazoa > Chordata > Lepidosauria > Squamata > Pareidae > Pareas > Pareas carinatus. Next base: position 381,024 of record JANHFO010004784.1, on the reverse strand, counting down.
ACCCAACTGAAGACTATATGAACCTATAAAGCCCTATATGACATGGTGCTAGTTCCCACTAGATATTCCTCACAAAACATTGTATTGCCTGTCCAGTTGTCAAGAGCCAGTTCGCCGAAGGCTCTGTTTGCATGATAGTAAAAAGGGTATGAATTAAAAGGTAGGGCTTTTCTGTAGCTGACCCTGCACTGTGGAACCTTACACCCCTACACATGACACCACCATCCTTACTCTTCTGTGATTTCGGAAGGAACATAAGAAAATTCCTTTCCAGCAGAGCTTTACACATGGCTGCGTAAAGTCTTGTGTTTGTGTATGAACTTACCTCAAGTATCTGGCATACTACCTAGATTCTGAAGACTGTTGATGGATAACAAATAAATACATTAGATACCTAGTGCCTGGCCATATATACTGTAAATGTGTAAACTGTTCAAGATTTATTTTATTTAAAAAAAAACGACACTGTGCTGATGTACCGTAATTGTGATTTGTGGAGAACTTTCAAACTACTGTGTGTACATCTCTTGATGTAATGGCTCTCCGGAATGATTCTGTTATCATGTGGCTGGAGACATATATATGAATTCGGTATGTTGTTTTGGACAAGCTTTCTCGTGTCTCTAAATTTTTAGAATCATTTGAGAGGGGAATGATTCTAAGAGGGGACTTAAATAATTCACTCTCCTCTTCCACTGACTTTAAACCATGTCCCCCCATTGTCATTTTAGCCTAACTTTGAAAGCTCTGTGCAACAGAAATTAATTAAATCTGGCAGGCATAAATACTAGATTAAATGTGTCGCTCTCTTCCTCGCACTGAAGATTTAAGAGGTTTCACCATCAATAGATGTTTCCTTCCACAAATATAAGGAGTTTTGCTGGTTGATGACCTCTAAGTAGGAACCCTTCTTGTCACAGCAGATTATCTTCACAGTACATAGACATCTTTCCATGAGTGGATGGTATGAATGATTTCAACAATCTATCTGATGATGGATGGTGGTTTCAGGGACCCTGAGGACACACTGTTTTGGTTGAGTTAGGAGGCCTCCCTCAACAAAATGGGATGGTATTAATGGTGGCGGCAGCGGAAGTACCTACATCTCAATGTCTAGCAGGACCCTCTTCTCCTCCTGCACCCGGATGCCCCACACGCAGTCTTGACCTTTTCCATAAGATTGGGGCCAGTCAGGAGAAAGCACAACACCTGTTGGCTCAGACAGCTCCCCACCACACAATGCTGGAGAGAAAAGACGTACAGTCAGAAGAAGACTCTATCTTGAATGAAGCAGTGCAGCTACTCAACTAGTGTAAGACAGTTTTTAAATCTATTTTGGTACCAATAAAAGAGAATATTTCTAACAGCATCGAAATGGGGGGGTCCTTGGTGCTCTCTAACCATGGTTGTTTTCCGGCAGATCTTTCATTACTCAAACTAGGTAACATCATCAGAGGTCATTATCCTAGTTTGGGTAATGAAACATCCTCAAGAAGACAACCATGCTTGGAACGTCTGCCAGAAAACAGCGAAGCTCAGAGAGCCGCCGAGGACACCTAATCTCTTTTGAATTATGGAAAAAATCAATGGGGAACGACAAACCGAACAGCCCCTATACCTCCTGACCCTCCCTCAGAAGCATACCATGCTCTGCCCTAGAATTCAAGAGAGGTAAAATGTGCCTCCCAGCAAAGATAGTGACAGGCATCTTCCAGCATCTCTGCATTGCAACGCTTTCCGAGTTTCCTCTTTTCTCACTCTGTGTTCCTGTCAAAATGACTTAATAATCAAATAGGAGAGATTGGATTCTGGGTCATGGCTCAACTAGCTTTGGAGAATGTTACTGCAGGGGCAGGGGAGAGAACATTGGACTGGGCATTTATTTTTTATAGCAGTGATGGCTAATCTTTTAGACACCTAGTGCCCGGACGAGTCACAGCTAATGAGTTATGGCTCGTGATGTCATCACCAGGTGCCACTACTCTCTTTCTGAGCATGGGCATGGCCCCATGATGTCATTGCATGCTGCCACTACTCCTTTCTGAGCATGCTCAGTCTGGGGCAATGCTGGGGCGACTTGGCTCGTGTGCCAGCAGAGAGTGCTCTGAGTGCCCACTGTGGCACACGTGCCATAGGTTTGCCATCACTGTTCTACAGGGACAGAGGATACCTTGAATACCTGATGGTTCCTCCAACTTGCTCCAAGATGCAGGATTAAAAGATTATAGCAATAAAGCTACCCGTCCCGTCCACTTAAGGGAGTGAACAGGATCTCCAGAGAAAACGCAAAAGGCAACATGGATAGAATAAGAAAGACCAGGGAGGAAAGGATATCTTCAAGATACAGTAGAAAATGGATTCTCACAGCGTTTAGAAAAGAATAACTGAGAAGAATAATTGAAAACTGGAACAAACCAAGGAAGTCCCAAGGAAGGTTTGGAATATAATTCTTGCACTTGTAGAATTCTTTTGACAACATAGAAAGAAGAAATCCACGTAGCAGAATTTCTTGCATAGATTACTCAAAAGATGTCACGACACAAAGGCCGAAAAACTAAATCTAGTCGCTTGGACCACAGAACAGAAATATAGTATGTGTCATCTTGACAAAAGAATCTACATGCATCTCTCCTTATCTCCAGGCTTTCCAATGATGAAGGTCAAATGAAACTCAACTAAGCCAATTTTAAGAGATAAAACACTACAACAGTTATTTGTATTTCCTGCCAAATCACATGTAAGTCACTAGGAATCTTCTAAGATCATACTTCTAGTTCAGTTAAGACTGGGTAAAATGGCAAATATGCTCATGAAGAAAAGAAATGGCAAATATATATATATAAATGTGAAAAAATGACTGACTGACTCATCACCAGATCTCGAAAACTATACAAGCTGCAAACATGAAATTTTGTACATAGGTTCGTCTTGGCATCTAAGCACTCACTAAGAAAGGATTTTTCAAAATATTAATTTTTAAGCAAATTATTTTAATTTTTTAATTTCGGATGGGAAGTGGGTTCTGATTGGACAAAATATCCAACACCATTTGTTACCTTTCTCCTGATTGGAGAGCTTTTGCAGCCTATTGTTTGATTTTGAGTCTTTTGGGAGAGCACAATTACAGCACGCTAATCTACAAACGGATGAGGAGCAGTATGGTAGGTGAGTGTGGCAGCCCCAAAATTATAAAATGGCGACTGAAGGGGAAATCCAGCCGAGGCCTCCTTTTCAACGCCACACAGGCCTGGTCAGGTGCCTCCGTTTCTTTTATCTCTCATTCTCTCTGTCTATTTCTCTTTGTCGCTTTCTCTCTCTCATTCCATGTGTGTATGTGTGTGTTTGTGTGTCTGTCTGTCTGTCTGTCTGTTTCTCTCTCTCTCTCTCTCTGTGTCTGTGTCTCTCTCTGATTCTCTGTTTGTGTGTCTGTCTCATTCTCTCCCACACTCCCTCTCTCTTTGATTCCCTAT
>JANHFO010004784.1:340399-351196 GCA_032468095.1 Pareas carinatus | reverse complement strand
CCTCCCACTCACAGCCTCCGCTAGTCTCCCGCCACCTCCCCCCCATGGTCACCAGCCCCCTACCTACGCCATCTCAGAGAGCACTTTGCTCGCCTCCAGGGCAGCCCTGGGGTCCAGATCCAAGAAGGCCGTGGCCCGGATCTGGCCCGCGGAGTTTGTGTTTGATATACGTGGCCAAGGGCAAGTGAAATTGTAGGTCCTCAACAACTAGTCCCCTCCTCCCGATTGGCAGCTCTTTCCATTAGTATAAAAATAGTTCACAGAAATGAAATTAAAAGCAAACTCACAGAGCTTTATTACATCAAGAAACTTAAAAGCAAGTACCCCTTGCAACCCACGCGGGATCAGAATCCAGGTTCAGGGTAGCGACAGATGCAAAAGGCCTGCGCAGGAGTTCTTTTCTTCCTTTTGTATCTGAGCCCACGGTTCCACTCCCTCCTCCTCTCTCGGGGGGATCTTCTTCACTGCCATTAGTACTTGCGCTGACGAAGGAAGAGACCAGAGGGTCGTTTCGGAGTGGGCACATCATCTGAATCAAGATCAAAGAGGTCGCAGCCAGTCTTCATAATTTGCTCCTCCAGCACTTTATGGCGCTTCATGTCTGATAGTACTTTGTCCAGGCGGGCTTCCCTTTTCTGGCTCTTAGCTAGCGTCCCTGGAAATTAATCACAGATCAGGATTGGAAGATGAAGTTCATACATCATACTGCCTTAATAGGCCTACGAGGTGAAACTATAGTGCAATTCTTGCTGTTCTCACAAGGAATTGCAGAATAATTAGAAATCACGAGTAAGCCGGTGGGAGAAAACTGCCTGGCCACGGCATTTATTTGACCAGTTAAGAAATTTACTTCTTCCGACTTGCACCCATCTGTTCAGCAACCGTTAAAAATTATGGCCCTGAGAAAAGCAATTTATGACTAGTCCTCGCACTTAGGACCACTGCGGCATGCCCAGGATCACATGATCAAAATTTATAGACAGAATGAAATAGAATTGTGGCTACAAGCAGTACAAATAATATGCGAATTTACAATGTATTAGAATGAAAGGTTATTAAGAACAAAATAAATGTAAGCAAGAAAAGGAAGGAAGGAAGGAAGGAAGGAAGGAAGGAAGGAAGGAAGGAGGAAGGAAGGAAGGAAGGAAGGAAGGAAGGAAGGAAGGAAGGAAGGAAGGAAGGAAATCTGGTTAAATAGGTAAAAGAATGTGAATGTAAAAGATGATTGGGATGTATATTCAAATCTTTAATCAGGAATGTAACTTAAGAATTGTGATTGCAGCTATTTTGATTGGTGGAAGGGACACTGTTACTTCTGGATATTTTTTGCTTTTATACAAACAAGGGAAGATTGGAAGAATATGAGATTTAAACTGATAAAGGAGAAGTATATTTGGAATCCTATGGATGAAAACCTAATTAGATAAGGAGATTGATTTTTTACTTTTATAAGGACATATGAAAGATGTTTAAACGTATACTCACTCGATTGATGTTTGCTGAAATGTTTGCTACGTTTTTTTAAAAAATTCCTTAAAACAAACAAAGATTGTATTCAAAAAAAAATTGAGATGCTTGGCAAGCAAACTGTACTTTCGACAGGTGTAGTGTCCTGGGGCCGTGCGATCACCACCTGCAACCTTCTCAAGTCAGTTTCTGACAAGCAAAATCAATGGGGGAAAGCTGGGTTTCCTTAAAGACCATGTGATTCACTAAACATCTGCAGTGATTCGCTTAACAACATTGGCAAAAGTCATATAATCAGATGCGAGTACTTAAGAGGTGATTTAAACAATTTTTCTGTCTAGGATCTTCTTTCTAAAAATCTATTTTTAACAAATCCTAGTGGGCAATGTGGATGAAGGTCACCCACAGATTCTGTAAATATATCATTTTATACACACATACACACACACATGTACTGAGTCAGTATTGATCCCTGGGGACTGCCTGCAGTTTTCTTGGCAAGGTTTTCCAGAAGCGGTTTGTAACTGCTTCCTTCCTAGGGCTGAGAGAAAGTGGCTGGCCCAAGGACATTCTGCTGGCGATATGCCTAGGGTGGGACGAGAACTCCTTAACTACTCACCAACCTGGACCTCTGGAGTTTTCAACTTCAGTAAAAACAATTACTTGGGTATGATGTATAAAAATTATTCAAGATAGGAAGAGCTTTTCCCTTTTCTCTCTTGCATATCCTATACGTTGAGGTTCATCTGATAAATGGTGGGAGTTTCAGGACAGCCAAGGGAACGCAGCTATTCAGTCACCATCAGAGCAGGGGTGACTATCAACTCTGCATTATAAAAGATTCAGACCAAGTCACAGAGGATGAATGCACTGCTAGTCATGATGGCTGAGCTGGAGCAGCCACAGGTCACTTTTTTCAGTGCTCTTGCAACCTCAAATGGTTGCTAAACACTTATATCTGAATACGATTTGCTTAGGTAACACAAGAGGGAAGGTCCTATTTGCACTCACTCCCAGCTTGTGGGCTTCCCACAAGCAACTGGTGGGTCAGCTTGGGGGCAGAAGGCTCTATTCCCTAACTCAGTGATGTATGGCACGGGTGCCACAGTGGGCACACAGAGGTCCCTCTGTTGGCACGCAAGCTAAGTTGCCCCGGCATCACCTCAGTGCTGAGCATGCTCAGAAAGAGAGTAGCAGCGCTGAGCGATGATGTCACGAGGCCATGTGCATGCTCAGAGGAAAGTAGTGGCACCGGATGATGATGTCATGAGCTGCGACTCGTTAGCTGTGACTCGTCTGGGCACTCGGTGCCTAAAAGGTTAGCCAATCACCGCCCTAATTCATTGGCCTGGCAATGCTCTTCCTTCGACTTCGTATAGAAACTCGACTGCCTTCCTTACGTACCAGGAGTTCTCCGTCGATCAATCAAGGAGCTTTTGGGAGAGGCAGGCTCATCATCAAAGTCGAACTCAGTAGGAATGTGAGGCCTGCAGCAAACAGAGGGGGAAAAAGAGAATCAACCCGGTAATATCTCAGCCTGTCGTTCCTCCCAGACAAAGACAAATATACACACCCCAAGATAATGTTGCAGGATCCATTCTGTGTCGGTCACTGGGACCAGAGATTTAGTCTTCCGAGGTTTTGATTCGTACTGAAGTTCCTCAGGGAACCTCTCTCTAGCAGGATGTGTGCTTTGGGCTATTCTATGCGTGGTATTTATATGGCGCCTGTTGTCTGTGTGGCTATTATTCCTGTACTTAACATAACCTCAGATCTTAGATTCCTCTCTCCCTCCTCCTTTAATTCAAATACAAAAACCCATTTCTCACTTCTCCTCCTCCTCTTCTTCCTGCTGTTCAGATTGTCCATCAGATTTATCCTCGTCTTCACTGTCCGGCTCTGGGGTTGGGTTGCGCCGAGGGAGAATTTCGGCCTGAATCTCCAGAGTCCCATGCTCAGCAATGAGCTCATATAAATGGCGTATTTCCTTGGGTTCGGGCATCCAGTTATCTGGGGATTCCAGCTCCTCATCGCTGCAGGGGACACACCAATCCTCTTCAGCAGACTCCTCACCCTTTCCTGATAATTCCCCCTCTGTTTCTCTGGCAGTGTCATCTTGTTCCTCAGTGGCAGAAGCTAAATCTGGAGCAGGCCCATCTTCCACTGCCAAGGATTGCATTCCTGAGGTCACTTCCCCTTCTTCCACAGTGCTGACTTCTTCCATGGCTGCAATAAAGAGAAGATGAGACCACAGGATAAGTGCAGATATGGTGAACTCTGAGGTGTCAAGATTTCTAAGATAATTGGCTAAACATTACTCAGTATAACGCTGGAGCTATTCTAGTGCGTATCCCAAAATGAAGAAAAGCACAAAATTATATTGGGCTGTTGAAAGATGGGTTCAAAATATCCTGTTGAGACACAAAACAAGCTGGGCTCTCTCTCTCTCTGTAATTCACAAAATCTAGTTCACAAGGTTGCTAGCCGAAAAGATCAGGTCACCCAGGGAAAAACACGCTAAACTCCTCAAAGAAAAGATGCAATAAAAATGTCAAGACTAATTTTTAGAAACCATATTAAAATACCAAGAGGCACACCCTAAAGAACCCTTTGTCAATTCAGTGAAATTCAATTTACCCCTTCTCAATATTTGGTGGGTATCAGTGTTGACAAGATTGTAGTTTGAACTTCTATAATTGTCAACATATCTACTATTGAATAAACATCTTCTGAACAGATGATGTTTTAGACACAACAGTTCTGGTTCACAATAAGCAGAATTTTTCTCATCTACCAATCCCTAATAGATTAATGCCACTAAAACACAGTAGCCCTCAAACTTTTGGGCACCAGGGACCAGCTCCGTGGAGAAAGGTTTTTCCATGGATCAGATGGAGTATGGTTCTGCATGCTGCCTGCATCCTGCAAATGGGGCTTGACTTGTTTTTAACATCTCAGGTGCTGGCATGTCATGGATGGGTGCCGGTCCATGGACCCCAGTTGGGAGACCCCTGCACTAACAGATCGAAGACAGCTCTGTGAAAGGAGCGCCAAAGATGATGGCAAAACTCAAGGAACCGGTGAGTAGACTGGTTCCTTGGAACTTCTCTGGATAAAGAAAGGACAAGAGAGCTACAAGACATGTGCTCCGTCCGGATAACTGCTCTTCATGAGGAGATCATAAGACAGCAGTTTCCCATGGATTTGTGCTGGGAGACAAAGGAATTGTTTATTTTGTTCACAATCATGGCAGAGCCCTTTAAAGCAGTGGACTCCAACCTGTGGCCACAGCCCACCACTGGGCCATGAGAAAATTTTGGTGGTCCACAGGAAAATCTGGAGATTATTTGAATTTTCTTTGTATAGTTGTCTGGTTCCCGCTTCTGGGGATGGCAGAGGCAGCGAGGCACATGCGGCTGGGCTGCCTCCAGGATTTAGAATGTACCTTCCGAAGCACCTCTCAGCTAGCCGAAAGTGCGCAAATTTCGAGGCCCAGAGCTTACAGCCCAGCCAACTTCTCTCCAGTCCTGACTTCTTCATGTGGCAAGGGGTGCCGGTGGATAGCAGGGAGTGGGGAGCCAGGTATTATTTGGGGTCGGGGGGATGGGCGATTGCGGCCCGCTGCTATGAGCACAGGCGGCAGGCAGGAGTGGAGCGCCAGAGTGTTCTCTCTCTCTGTCTTATTCCTCTCTCTGTTTCTTTCTGTGTCTGATTCTCTCTCTTTCTGTCTCTGTGTCTCTATCTCGCTCTCTCTAACACACACACACACACACACACACACACACAAAAGCAGGAAAAAATATCACACTCAAATGTGTAATATTTAAAGATGTTTCAATTATTTTGTAATAATTAAACTAACTTTAATAATTTTGCTACAATTAAACAACCTTTAAAGATTTTGTTATGATTAAATAAGTTAAGCATTTATGATTTTGATATGCGGTAATTTAAAAAGTTTTTAAAATTTTGTTATATTAAATAGGTGCCTTTTACATTATTAAAATGGAAGTTCTCTGATTATTATTTTACAAATGTACCTTTTAAAAAATATCATATTGGTGGTCCTCAGGACTTTAAATTATGAATTTGGTGGTCCCTGAAGTCAAAATGGTTGGGGACCGTTGCTTTAAAGGACACTAAGTTTGCAAACCTCATTTTCTAATGACTTTCAGAAACTGCCTACTAACAATTTGGAAATTATTAGAGACCTTTGGAATGACAGAATTTGAAAAGTCTTCATCAGGTGGATTTATTTTCAACTCCGAACAAAAAAATTAATTACAAGATTAAGAACTTAAAGAATCTCAAATAAACAGCAAAAAACTAAATAAATTTTGATCAAAAAACTCAAAAATGAATTTAAGTGCCCAGATAAATTTGGAATATTGACTTTTGCTATAAGATGTTGGAATTAACTATGTAAAAAAGCAACCTCATGCAAAACATACTCACTTTGGTTAGATTTTAACACCTTTATGACTCCAAGATATTGCAAGAATGAGCAAGGTTTTTTTAAAAGGCCTTTCCGCCGGGGAATTAAAAGCAGTATACAAAGATGGTTTTGATTCCAGTGATTTCTCCAGAGATGGAAGTCATGATGAAAGCCTATAGTGATTTAGAAGAATATACATACTATCACAAAAAGTATTTAGAAGCATTACTAAAGCAGATGAAAATACAATCTCAGGTTGCTAATGAGTCGGTATACTGGCAGGAGACAAATACCACAATTCTGCAGAAGTCTAAACAGATCTAGATATCTTTATGTTCAGGTACATTTCTGTCAAATTAGTATATATAGTCTGATTATTCCAAAATTAATCACCTGTTCCAAGTTTGAAGAGGGCAGTCTAGAGATATAAAATAGATGTGTGAAACAGGAGTTCATTGAGTCACAAACCAAGTTCTCTTCAACTCAGGCCTCTTATTTGTAATCAATGGCCAATACTACTGTAACAACTTACTTCTGAAAGCTCAGAAGACAAAACCTCTGGATCCTGCAACATTATCCTGGGACATGTACAGTACACTCGCCTTCATTCAGCTCACTAGAGTTGTTGGAGCAAAACAGTCAGTTTGGTGTTGTGATTAGGGAATCAGGCTAGAAACCAGGAGACTGTGAGTTCAAGTCCTGTCAGGAAAGTCGGTTGAGTGACTTTGGGCCAGTTAGGCTCTCAACCCAATCTACCTCACAGGCTTGTTGTAGGGAAAACAGGAGGAGCAGTGGGAATTAGGCAATTGTAATCACAGTTTGGCAATCATAGCGTTATGATCATAATCACAGTTTGGCAATTATAGCCTGTATGTAAGAATTGAGCAAGTACACTGGAGACAAATTCCTTGTGTGTCCAGACACAGTTGACGAATAAATTCTATTCTATTCTATTCTATTCTATTCTAAGTTCGCCACCTAGGGTTACTTAAAAAATCATAAAGGCAAGATAAAAATCTAATAAACGATTGCTAGAAAACATACACAAAATAAGTGTATGCCCACTCGAAAACTCCGACCAAACCTTTCCTCATTGTTATAACTTAATGGAAGCGAACAAATAATCAGCCGCACGACTAAACAGGCTTTTACATCAGGTTCATATTCGTATCTTCGGGGTGGGGGGGGGGGAGAAAAGGATAGAATCCGGAGTCAGGATTTTCCGAAGACCTACCCCAAACCTCCAAAGGTTATTAACCGTGAGAAAAGAGTCAAAATCGAAGTTAAGGATTTCGGTACAGAAGTTAAGCGTGGTCTTAAATAGCGGCGGTCCTGCGTTCGAGTCCCGCGTTGCAACAGAAACATTCACGGGACCAAAAGTATTTCATTGCCAAAAAGAAGAAGAAAAGAAAAGGAACAAACGCCTAGCATTTAGATCTTACACCTCTCTCTCTCTCCCCCGCCCACCCCGATGAAAGACCGGCGAGCTGCGCCAAGCTAAAGACGCGCGTGGTCTTTTTTGAGCATTCTACGTATGCTCAGAGGCACTGCATCCCCAGTTCCAAGGGGGCGGCGCTAAGCTGCCAAGCCGACCGGCGATTCCGCCACTCCAAGGCCCCATCCACGCATCGGAGCTCGCGAACGCTCCCCCCCCCCTTTAGCGAGACTGCAAAAATCGAGCCCAGCACAATCGATCGCCGCTCTGGCCGACGGCATAAGCGGGCGACTCGCTTGGGTGGTGCATTGCGCATGCGCTATCTCTTTATTTTTAAAAAAACGGTGAATGCGTAGTCTCTGACGTCCATTTTTTTAAAATATCAAACTTTATTTATATTTTGCCTGTTTTCCTACAAAATTAGAGATGAAAACTATTACGAGTGACCCCCTCCCCCCCAAAAAATGGCCTGGACATTTAAAAAAAATATTTATATTAAAAAAGAGGGCAGTTGGCGTTGTTCCAGCTCTTAAACATTTGTGTGGTAAAAGGAATGCTCCAATTGAAGAGAGCGTCGTTCTATAATGTTTTCAGACGCAATGCCTAAAATAGATATTTGTGAAAAATTCGTTCGATGACAAAATGGTGTTAATAAGAATGAGTTGACGCGACGTCGCTCTCACGTATTCCTGCTTTACTGCGCGTGCGTATGTAAACGCTTTTTTGTTTCAATGCGCGTGCGCAAATTCCCGTTTGGAGTTTTTTTTATTTCCCCCGCTCTCCACACTGTTCTAGAGTTCGTCACACTTGAGAGACCGATGCGCACGCGCAGAGGGAGACCTTTGTTTCCCTTCTTTTTTCCCATTGGTCTGCTACCCGTTACGGGGCGGGCTTAGCGCCAAATACAAACGGCGATCGGGATACGACTTTGCACAGGCCGAAGCGGTTTGAACTTGGAAAGGGTGAGTGTGGTGTGGATGAGGCGCTTATTTTTTTTTTGGGGGGGGGAGTGGTATTTGGAAATAAATCTCATTTTAGATGCTTAGAAAGAAATCCAAGTCTCCTCGCAAAATAGGACTTCGCCTCGACGTCAGAGGAGTTTGTGCATCCAAAATGGAGCTCCTTAAGCAGCTTGATGCAGGATTGATCGCCCGTCATTTTCTTCTGAATTCATGTTTTCTTTTCCTTGATTACTTATATAACAACAAGATAGAATATATGTATATGTATATGTGTGTATGTTATATATATGTTATATATTTTTGTGTTGGCACATAAATCAATTCAAGGAAGACTAGGATAGATCTATTTCGAGCTTATTAGCTCTCTTCAGCTAGCCACATCCTTTATTACTGGGAATTGAACTCTGGAAGTCTGGCATCCCAGGCAGATACACTGCCACCAAGCCAGGAGTTCTCTTCCTCTGTCATATATATGTGTGTGTGTGTGTTATATTTTTGTGCTGGCACATAAATCAATTCAAGGAACACTAGGATAGATCTATTTCGAGCTTATGGCTAGCCACGTGGGATACTTCCATTCATACAACTCAATTTCAATAGTTCATACTTAAAACAGAGAATAACACTAACTCATTTTAAGGAAATCATGGTTGGATCTGTTTTAACTGCCAAGGACGCTACTTCAGGGGGCAGATGCCATGGCACAGAAGGCAACATACCTACTAGGTCCCATAAGATGGTACTTCTTATCAATGGGACCTGAAGCAGGCCAAACCTATTAGACCAAGAGTGGGTAACTATGGCTCTTCTGCTGCCTTCAATTCTGGGAGTTGAAATTCACAGTTCGTAAAATAACCGTGGTTCTGCACTCCTGCATTAGATCTTATAGAATAGAAACAATGGAGAGCAACAGTCTTGTCAAATTTCTTATGCTATATAGGGCTTTCTGGATGATAACCAGCACCTTGAATTGTACCCGGAAGCCTATTTCATCTTCTACATAGAAGAGGTATTTTACATGGATGTACCAAGGCACACTCATAAACACTTGTGCTGCTGTGCCCTGGACCAGCTGTAGCTTCTGAATGTTCTACCAGCAAGGCCTCATGCACACCTTATTGTGATAGTCCACATGTAAAGTAACCATGATCTTGAGGAAACAGCATGATTAGTATACAAGATGAATCTGCACAAAAGCCTTCCTGGTTACAGCTGTTCATCTGTTCTTTGAGCAAGAGCAGTGAGTTCAGGAAAGCCTGCAAATTGTGCAGCATCTATGTCTGAGAAAATACAAGCCCTTTCAGAATTAAGGATGGAAAATTGTCAGAATCAGATGCTCTACGAAATTGTCAAGCCCACTTAGATTTGCTGGGATTGAGTTTAAGCCTGTTCCTTATCCTATTCAGATTCAGATTCCAACAGCCTTCTGGACAGGAACAAAATCTTGACAACTTTATAGCCAGGGATTGTGATACAAAGCTGAATATCAGACAATACCAGACCCCATGCTGATGAATGACCTGGTGGTTTCAGGTATACACAGAAAAGTCTTCCTGCTCTGATCCTCCAGAAGTCCATAGATCCCCCTCCCCAGAACTCATTCTGACACCTGAACCACAAAAAGATGCTAATCATCAATCTAATCACAGACTTCTAGTCCACGAGTGGTCCACGAGTAAATGTTGGTGGTCCACAGAAAAATCTGGACATTATTTGCATTGTTTGCAACCTTCACAGTTGGACTGCGGAGACTCGCTCAGAGAGCTAGTTTCTTTAACTTAACAGAACCTCTGAGAAATCAGCGCTGAAGACGGGAATCATTAAGTATGTCTAGGGGAGTGCCCTGGTCTTTAAAAGCAGTCTCTCTTTGGGGGTGAGAGCCAGCGACAATGTTCCCCAGCGAGCAGCTTCTCTTGGCTCCTCCCCATCTTTAGCCCGGTAGGGAGGAAACAACTTCTTTTGGAGAGAAGACAAAGCACGCAGTTCTCAAGCTGGTTGCATTGTTGCACCCGCAGGTTTCCTTCGAGTCGAGGCAACTCCCAGGCTCACTAAGCGTTCTTCTTCCGGCAACCCGTAAAGAGGCTCGACCTACTGGTTCAGCTGCCACCATGTTGCTGCCGTAGGAACTGCATGCTGTGCTCCAGGTTGGTGGCCATGCGGAGCGAGGGGCCAGCAGGTGGCCCAGTGGTGGGAAGCCCGAGCCTTGAATGTGCTGCTACTACTGCCTGGGGTGCATCGCAGGATGCTGAGCAGGAGCCACTCGAGCTTTGCTCGCTCGCTCAAAAGCTTTGCTTGCTTGCCGGGATGCCTCCTGCCTGGCTCACTCTCCCCTCCAAGGTCAGAGCTCCAAAGCCTGCCTTTGTGCTGTGCCTTACGCTCCTTATGCACAGGGAGGCTTGTGCCCCCGCACCTTCTGGGCAGCGCCCCTCTGCCTCGTAGCGCCCCCTGCCGCCCCCCCGCCTCCTAGTGCCCCCCTAAGCAATCCCACTGCCCTCCTG